>JAJEJO010005295.1:159264-313160 GCA_020662805.1 Glaucomys volans | reverse complement strand
AAAAAAAAAAAAAAAAAAAAAAAAACAAACAGAAATCCTCGAAATGAAGGTTACAATAAACCAAACTCAACCAGACAGAGAAGATGGTAAGGAATCATGAACAGAACCTCCAAGAGTTATGGGACATCATGAAAAGACCAAATTTAAGAGTTATTGGGATTGAGGAAGGCACAGAGATACAAACCAAAGGAATGAATAATCTGTTCTAGGAAATAATATCAGAAAATTTCCCAAATCTGATGAATGAAATGGAAAATCAAATTCAAGAGGCTTATAGAACACCAAATGCACAAAATCACAACAGATCCACCCCCAGGCACATTATCATGAAAATACCTAACATACAAAACAAAGATAGAATTTTAAAGGCTGCAAGAGAAAAACATAAGATTACATACAGGGGGAAACCAATACGAATATCAGCAGATTTCTCAGCCCAAACCCTAAAAACAAGAAGGGCCTGGAACAACATATTCCAAGCACTGAAAGAAAATGGATGCCAACCAAGAATCTTATACCCAGCAAAACTTACCATCAGATTTAAAGATGAAATAAAATCATTCCACGATAAACACAAGCTAAAAGAATTCATAAATAGAAAGACTGCCCTACAGAAAATCCTCAGCAAAATATTCCAAGAGGAAGAAATGAGAAACAACAATGTAAGTCAGCAAAGGGAGGAATTACCCTAAAGGAACAACCAATTAAAGGGAAAACCAAGGAAGATTAAAATCCAAAAATAAGTCAAAATGACCAGGAATACAAGTCATATCTCAATAGTAACCTAAATGTAAATGGCCTAAACTCAACAATCAAAAGACATAGACTGGCAGATTGGATTAAAAAGAAAGACCCAACAATATGCTGCCTTCAAGAGACTCATCTCATAGAAAAACATGCCCACAGACTAAAGATGAAAGGTTGGGAAAAAACATACTGTGCACATGGATTTAGTAAAAAAGCAGGAGTTTCCATCCTCATTTCAGATAAAGCAGACTTCAAGCCAAAGTTAGTAAGAAGGGATAAAGAATGACATTTCATTCATTTGGAGGAATAAGAGACCCAGAGTTGCTAAAGCAATCCTTAGCAAGAAGAGCGAAGCAGGGGGTTTCACAATACCAGACCTCCAACTATACTACAGAGCAATAGTGACAAAAACAGCATGGTATTGGTACCAAAATAGACAGATCAATGGTACAGAATAGAGGACACAGAGACAAACCCACATAAATACAGGTATCTCATACTTGACAAAGGAGGCCAAAACATGCAATGGAGAAAAGACAGCCTCTTCAACAAATGGTGCTGGGAAAACTGGAAATCCATATGCAGCAAAATGAAACTAAACCCATATCTCTCACCCTGTACAAAACTCAACTCAAAGTGGATCAAGGACCTAGAAATCAGACCAGAGACTCTGCACCTAATAGAAGAGAAAATAGGTCCAAATCTTCATCATGTTAGCCTAGGACCAGATTTCCTTAACATGACTCCCAAAGCGCAAGAAATAAAAGCACGAATCAATGATTGGGATAGAGTCAAACTAAAAAGCTTCTTCTCAGCAAAGGAAACAATCAGCAATGTGAAGAGAGAGCCTTCAGAGTGGGAGAAAATCTTTGCCACACACACTTCGGACAGAGCACTAATCTCCAGAATCTACCAAGTACTCAAAAATCTTTACACCAAGAACACCAATAACCCAATCAATAAATGGGCCAAGGAAATGAACAGACACTTTACAGAGGAAGATCTACAAGCAATCAACAGATTTAAGAAAAAATGTTCAACATCACTCGTTATAAGAGAAATGCAAATCAAAACCACCTTAAGATTTCATCTTACCCCAATTAGAATGTCTTTTATTAAGAACACAGGCAACAACAGGTGTTGGCAAGGATGTGGGGAAAAGGGTACACTTATACATTGCTGGTGAGAGTGCAAGTTGGTGCAGCCACTCTGGAAAGCAGTGTGGAGATTCCTTAGAAAACTTGGAATGGATCCACCATTTGACCCTGCTATCCCACTCCTTAGCCTATACCCAAAGGACTTAAAATCAGATTACTATAGTGATGCAGCCACATCAACGTTCATAGCTGCTCAATTCACAATAGCTAGATTATGGAATCAACCTAGATGCCCTTCAGTAGATGAATGGATAAAGAAACTGTGGTATATATACACAATGGAATATTGCTCAGCCATAAAGAAGAATAAAATTATGGCATTTGTAGGTAAATGGATGATGTTGGAAACTGTTATGCTAAGTGAGAACAGCCAATCCCAAAAATCCAAAAGCCGAATGGTCTCTCTGATAAATGAATGATGATGCATAATGCGGGGGGGAAGGGTGGCAAGAATGGAGGAAAGATAGCTAGCATAGAGGGAAGGGAGGGGTGGGGGCGGGTGGGGGGTAAAATTAATAACAGAATGTGTGACAGATACCATTGCCCTGTGTACATGCATGAACACACAGATGGTGTGACTCTACTTTGTGTACAACCAGTGAAACAATAGCTGTACTCCATTTGTGTTTAATGAATCAATAAGTAAATAAAAAAAAAAAGAAGGACATTTCATACTACTTAATGGAAGCATAAATCACCAAGACATAACAATCATAAATACTTATGCACCAAACAATGGTGCATCCATGCACGTCAATCAGATCCTTCTCAATTCCAGGAACCAAACAGACCAAAACACAATAATACTGGGGGACTTTAATACTCCTCTCTCACCGTTGGATAGATCTTCCAAGCAAAAATTAAACAAAGAAACCACAGAACTCAATGACACAATCGCTAATTTAGACTTAACAGACATATATAGAATATTCCATCCATCAAAAAGTGAATACACTTTCTTCTCAGAAGCTCATGGATCCTTCTCTAAAATAGACCATATGTTATGCCACAAAGCTACTCTTAGCAAATACAAAAACACAGAGATACTATCTTGTATTCTATCAGATCATAATGGAATGAAATTAGAAATCAACGATAAAGTTAAAAACAAACTACTCCAACACCTGGAGATTAAATAATATGCTATTGAATGATGCATGGATAACAGAAGACATTAGGGGGGAAATAAAAAATTCTTAGAGGTCAAAGAGAACAAAGATACAACATATCAGAATATCTGGGATACTATGAAAGCAGTGCTAAGAGGAAAATTCATTGCATGGAGTGCATTCAATAAAAGAATGAAAAGTCAACAAATCAATGACCTCACATTACAGCTCAAAGTCCTAGAAAAAGAGGAACAGATCATCACCAAAAGTAGTAGAAGACAGGAAATAATCAAAATCAGAGCTGAAATCAATGAAATTGAAAAAAAAGGAAACAATTCAAAAAATTGACAAGACAAAAAGTTGGTTCTTTGAAAAAATGAACAAAACTGATAAACCCTTAGCCATGCTAACGAAGAGGAGAAAGAAAATCCAAATTACTAAAATTCATGATGGAAATGGAAATATTACAACAGACACAATTGAAATACAAAACATAATTAGAAGTTATTTTGGAAATTTATACTCCAACAAAATAGAAAACCTGGAAGACATCAACAGGTTCCTAGAGGCATATGAGCCACCCAAACTGAATCTGGAGGACATACACAACTTAAATAGATCAATTTCAAGCAATGAAATACAAGAAGTCATCAAAAGTCTACCAACAAAGAAAAGTCCAGGACTGGATGAATTCACAGCTGAGTTCTACAAGACCTTCAAAGAAGAGTTCAATCCAATACTCCTCAAAGTATTTCATGAATTGAGGATGAGGGAACCCTTCCAAACTCAATATATGATGCTAATATCACCCTGATAACAAAACCAGAGAAGGACACATCGAGGAAAGAAAATTTCAGACCAATATCCCTAATGAACATAGATGTAAAAATTCTTAACAAAATTTTAGCAAATCGCATACAAAATCATATTAAAAAGATAGTGCACCATGATCAAGTGGGTTTCATCCCGAGGATGCAAGAGTGGTTCAACACCTGGAAATCAATAAATGTAATTCACCACATCAACAGACTTAAAGTCAAGAATCACATGATTATTTCAATAGATGCAGAGAAAGCATTTGATAAAATACAGCACCCCTTTGTCGGGGTGCCCGGGACCCCATCCTCTATTTAGCCTGCAAGATGGCGATTGGCAATGTGCCAGCACGGCCACGTTGCATTCCTTAAGTTGCTTATCTCTGAGAAGGCAGCCATTACTGGCTGTTAAAGATGCATGTCCTGCGCGTGGTCAACGTATGCTCTTTATCTATAGCACTGTATGTCCATGCGCTGACCGCATGGACAGTACTCTGATTGGTTGCTTTCCCCTATATAACCTATAGTTATCTCCCCTGAGAGAGAGAACAAAGAAACTAGAAGCAGATGATTATCATGTGAATAAAGCATTTAACCAGCCTATGTGTCGCGTCTCACTGCGGGCAGGGATTCGCGATACCCCTTCATGCTCAAAACACTAGAAAAAATAGGGATAGCAGGAACATTCCTTAATATTGTAAAGGCTAACTATGCTAAGCCTATAGCTAACATCATTCTAAATGGAGAAAAATTGAAAGCATTCCCCCTGAGAACTGGAACAAGGCAGGGATGCCCTTTTTCTCCATGTTCTGTTCAACATTGACCTTGAAACTCTAGTCAGAGCAATTAGACAGACCAAAGAAATTAGAGGAATACAAATAGGAAAAGAAGAGCTCAAACTATCCTTATTTGCTGACAACATGATTCTCTATTTAGAAGACCCTAAAAATTCCACCAGAAAACTTCTGGAACTTATAAATGAATTCAGTAAAGTAGCAGGATAAAAATTAAGGCTCAAAAATCTAATGCATTTTTATTCGTAAGTGATGCATCCTCTGAGAGAGAAATTAGGAAAACTATACCATTCACAATAGCCTCAAGAAAAATAAAATACTTGGGAATGAATCTAACAAAAGAAGTGAAAGACCTTTACAATGAGAACTACAGAACACTAAAGAAAAAAATTAAAGAAAATCTGAGAAGATGGAAAGATCTCCCATGTTCTTGGATAGGCAGAATTAATATTGTCAAAATGGCCATACTACCAAAAGCGCTATACAAATTCAATGCAATTCCACTTAAAATCCCAAGGACGGACTCATAGAAATAGAGCAAGCAATCATGAAATTCATATGGAGGAATAAGAGACCCAGAATAGCTAAAACAATTCTTAGCAAGAAGAGTGAAGCAGGGGGTATCACAATACCAGACCTTCAACTATACTACAGAGCAATAGTAACAAAAACAGCATGGTATTGGCACCAAAATAGACAGATAGATAAATGGTACAGAATAGAGGACACAGAAACAAACCCACATAAATACAGGTATCTCAGACTTGACAAAGGAGCAAAAAACATACAAACATACAAAGGAGCCAAATGGAGAAAAGATAGCCTCTTCAACAAATTGTGCTGGGAAAACTGGAAATCCATATGCAGCAAAATGAAACTAAATCCATATCTCTCACCCTGTACAAAACTCAACTCAAAATGGATCAAGGACCTCAGAATTAGACCAGAGACCCTGCACATAATAGAAGAGAAAAGAGGCCCAAATCTCCATCATGTTGGCCTAGGACCAGATTTCCTTAATATGACTCCCAAAGCACAAGAAATAAAAGCAGAAATCAATGATTGGGATAGAGTAAAACTAAAAAGCTTTTTCTCAGCAAAGGAAACAATCAGCAATGTGAAGAGAGAGCCTTCAGAGTGGGAGAAAATCTTTGTCACACACACTTCAGATAGAGCACTAATCTCCAGAATCTACCAAGTACTCAAAAATCTTTACACCAAGAACACTAATAACCCAATCAATAAATGGGCGAAGGAAAAGAACAGACACTTAACAGAAGAAGATCTACAAGCATTGAACAGATTTATGAAAAAATGTTCAACATCCCTAGTTATAAGAGAAATGCAAATCAAAACCACCTTAAGATTTCATCTTACTCCAATTAGAATGTCTTTATTGAGAATACAGGCAACAACAGGTGTTGGCGAGGATGTGGGGAAAAGGGTACATTCATACGTTGCTGGTGGGATTGCAAGTTGGTGCAGCCATTCTGGAAAGCAGTGTGGAGATTCTTTAGAAAACTTGGAATGGATCCACCATTTGACCCAGCTATCCCACTCCTTGGCCTATACCCAAAGGACTTAAAATCAGATTGCTACAGTGATGCAGCCACATCAATGTTCATAGCGGCTCAATTCTTATAGCTAGATTGTGGAACCAACCTAGATGCCCTTCAATAGATGAATGGATAAAGAAACTGTGGTTTATATACACAATGGAATATTATTCAGCCCAAAAGAATAAAATTATGGCATTTGCAGGTAAATGGATGATGTTGGAGACTGTCATGCTAAGTGAGATTAGCCAATCCCAAAAATCCAAAGGCTGAATGATCTCTCGGATAAGTGAATGATGATGTGTAATGCGGGGTGGAAGGAAGGCAAGAATGGAGGAAGGACAGATAGCATAGAGGGAAGGGAAGGGTGGGGTCGGGGTGGGCGGGCAAGAATAATAACAGAATGAGACAGATATCATTGCCCTGTGTACATGTATGAACGCACAGATGGTGTGACTCTACTTTGTGTACAACCAGAGAAACAATAGCTGTACTCCATTTGTGTTCAATGAATCAAAATTAAATGAGTAATTAAAAAAAAAACATGCTAAATAAAAAACCAGTCGTGGGCTGGGGATATAGCTCAGTTGGTAGAGTGCTTGCCTTGCAAGCACAAGGCTCTGGGTTCAGTCCCTAGCACTGCAAAAGCAAAAGAAAACAAAAAACAAAACAAAAAACCAGTCTTAAAATAACAATTATATAATTTCACTTACAGTATCTCAGAAAAGTAAAATCATAAAGAAAAAATTGAAAAAGTAAAATAATGGTTGCCAGGGGCTGGTGGGGAGGGGAATGGAGTTATTGCTTTAGGGATATAGTTTTCAGTTTTGTAAGAAGAGAAAGTTTCATAAATCGGTTACATAATATGGAATGCAATTAGCACTGCTGAACCTTACACATAAAAATCATAAAGCAGTAAATATTACGCATATTTTATAATAATCTAAAAAACCTTAAGAGTAAAAGATCAATATGGGCAAAAAACATGAAGAAACATTTCCTCAAAAGTATACAGATGGCACATAAGCACATGAAAAGAAGTTTAACATCACATACAGGAAATACAAAAATTAGAATCACAATGAGGTATCACGACGTACCATCAAAACAGTTAAAAACAAAAAATTCCAAAAAACTGCAATTATCAAAGGTAGGTGAGGATGAGGAGAAACTGGATTCCTCATATGATGTTAGGTAGAAGTGTAAAATAGTATTGCTATTCTAGAAAAGTTCGGCAGTTTTCTCAAAAACTAAACATATCTTATGATCCAGCAATTACATCACTGTACATTTGTTCTCAAGATGTATATTCAAACAAAAACCTGTATATAAATGTTTATGTTCATTTAATATCCATTATACCTTATAGGTGGGAGTTATAACTGCCACTATTTTTAAAAATGTAAAAAGTGACACTTGGAAAGATGATTTGATCAGGTGCTCGAACGTGCACACACATCCCCCCACTCCCCCAGGTGAATGGTAGCACTAGGACTCATTTCTAGATCATGATTCTAAAACTAGATGTTTGAAGATTCCATGTAGTGTTCTTACAGTACTTTAAAAAAGGCAGAACATAAAAGGGAAATTATACCTTGGTCATTAACATTTAACAACACTTACTTTGAATATCGAACCATTGGGGCACAGATTTTCACCAGCTGCCCAGAATGAAACATTTCTATTGGATCTTTTTTTCTTTCTTGCCATATTGTGGTTTGTATGGAGTCACACTTCATGAATAAAGATTTATTTCAAATCTGAAAAAGACAATCCATTTTCACTTGGCATATCCTTTCTCTAGATGAAGTCTCATCATTCTAAATTTCAATTGCCAATAATATTTATTTTTAATTAGGCTTATGGGATCAGAAATTGTTTTAGCTTCTTTTCATATCATTAAACAGAATACCACATATATATGTGTATGTATACATGTGTCTATATATACACATATATGTATACACATACACACACATATATATATAAATACAATGTACTATTACTCAGCCATAAAGAAGAACAAAATTGTGGCATTTGCTGATAAATGGATGGAACTGGAGACTATCACGCTAAATAAGCCAATCCCCTCAAAATCAAAGGCTGAATTTCTCTTTGTGTGCTCACACACAAAGGGGTGGGGGAGAATAGAAATTCATTGGATTAGACAGAGGGGAATGAAGGGAATGGATGGGGAATGGAAATAGGAAAGACAGTAGAATGATTTGGACACAACTTTCCCAAGCTCACATATGACTACACAACCAGTATAACTTCACATCATGTTCAGCCACAAGAATAGGATCCTCATTACAAGTTATATTCCATTACGTATGTTGAAATGCATTCTACTGTCATGTATATCTAAAAAGAACAAATAAAAAAATGGGAGAAATAATAAAAATAAATGGAATACCACAGAATTCCACTACTTATAAATAAAAGTCAAAAACTTCATGAGTTAGTTGTAGAAAAACAAGATAGGAAAATTACAAGTTTTTTTCTAGTATACTGTATTACTTTTATTAATTTTATTTTGTTTGGCACTGATAAATCAAGATATTTGATTTGCATAATTTCCTATATAGTACTATGTATGTCTGGCACTTTGAAATATTTTATTCAGGAAAGTTAAATGGCATTAAAAGAACAACTCTAAATAGCGCTTCAAAACATATCCTGGTATTTCTATTCTTTATGTGAATCAGAAGGCAAAAACAAAAAAAATAGTGGAGTCTGCCAAAACACTAGTTTTATCACAGAAAATGAGTCTGAGCACACTGCCCTTGGCAATTCATGTGACCTTCACTCAAAACACTGATCCTATTCGTATAATTGAGATCAAATTAAGGAAAACCGTCTGAGACAAATTAAAGTGAAAGCATGCGGCGTAGCATGAGACTAGCTCACTTGAGTTGTTAGGAGTATTACATGCGTTCAGATTTACAAAGTAACTTAGAATGCCGTTTAGCAACTTTCCTTCCCAAGCTTTTCCCGCCAGTTTCTAACACTGGGTTGCCAATCAAGGGGTGGGACAGCTGAAGCTGGGTAGTTACTAACACCCGCCTGCCTTGAGTATGGAGTGCCAGCGTAGCTCCCAGAAACCTCTGCTCTTGTCTGTTGCCCTGCGCCGCAAGACCCGGGTCCTTAGGTTTAATACTTGCTTCATTTCTTTTTTAATTATGAGCCGCGGCCACGTTCCGGGGCCCACCTTCTCTGTCTGAGGAACGACGCCTGCCACCTGGGCGCGGCTCCGAATTGCAGAGGAAGACAGCGAAAAGGGCTGCGGGCGGACTCGGCTTCCCGGGCTGCGGGGCCCAGCACCCGGTCCTCCACGCACGTGGGGTCTGGTTCCCACGCGACCACCCACCCGACTTGCCTCTGCAGCGTCGGCAGAGCTTTGGCTCACCAGGCGGGCCGGAGCCGCGGTCTGGCCAGGCGGGCGGCGCCAGGATTCTGCGTCATACCTGGGCGGGGCCGCCCCTCGCTGACGCCATCAACCCGGTACTTGCCAACATGGAAGGTGGCGACGGCGACGTCGCTGTGGCTAGCTTTGGAGCTATGGGTTCTGGAGTGGCCGCAGCGACCGTGCGGGAACTTCTGCAGGACGGTAAGGAGTCGGTGTCTGGCAAGGTTGCGGGGCCGGGAGGGAGTATGCTGCTCGGTGCCTGGGCCAAGGTGGTGGACTTAACCCGGCGCTTTGCAGAAAGTTTTCTGGTCTCGACGTGACC
Organism: Glaucomys volans; assembly: GCA_020662805.1. Lineage (NCBI taxonomy): Eukaryota > Metazoa > Chordata > Mammalia > Rodentia > Sciuridae > Glaucomys > Glaucomys volans. The sequence goes on along the minus strand of JAJEJO010005295.1, from coordinate 303,251 downwards.
ACTCCCCTCCGCCCGGCCCCCTGACGTCCGGATGCTGCCCTAGCCAACTTAGGTCCCTTCTTCCTTTCCGGTGTCCTAGGAACACCTGGTTTTGGGTTGCTTCTTTTCTCAACTCCATCCCCCATGCGTCTGGGCTTCCCTGAAGTTCTGGGATCCCACACCCAGTACCCGCCTTGGCAGCCACCGTCTGCTGCCGCATTTTTGACGAAAAGATGAAACGTTCCAGCCCATGAAAGGTGTAAGACCTGGAGCAGATGACAGACGCTTGTTGAAAGAGGGGCTCATTTTAAAGTAGAGTTGAAAACACTTCCTCCGTTAAATTATTCGGTTATACAGGTGTTCCTTCTTGTAGCCTTGTGTTTCTTTTAGGCGGCAGTTATTCACAATTACACAAGCAGGAGAGTTTATCCTGTTAGTTCAGGCAGGGGTTATCCATTTGTGTAGAAAACAGCAGATTTATGGGTAGTAGTTTTGTAGAGAAGTTGCCCCCAATAAGTTTAATATAGTATACTTGAAAAGCACATTCAGTTGTATCAGTCAGGTTAACATGCCCCGAATCTCATCCTTAAGAATGAAGTTGGGATTTCTGAGGGTAAACGTGAGTGCCTTCGCATTCTTAATTTTTTCCCTACCGTACATAACGTTCTCCCTTGAATTAAAATAATTTGTATACTTGTCTTAATCTCTTCTGCTTTGCTGTAAGCTCCTCCGCCCCCCCTTTTTTTTTTTTGGTACTGGGGGTTGAACCCAGGGGCCCTTTACCACTAAGCACATCCTCAGCCCTTTTTTTTACTTTTTGAGACAGGGTCTCGCTGAGTTGCTTCGGGTCTCACTAAATTGCTGAGATCAGTCTTGAACTTGACATCCTCCTGTCCGACTCTCCCAAGTTGCTGAGATCACCAGCATGCGCCGGATTCGTAAAATCCCCCTTTAAATTTCATAATGTTAATAGCAGTATCTTACATACAGTAGGTGCATAAAGATTTTTTTTTTTAAATTGAACATTGCTATAAGAACCATATACACACATAAGTGGGTTTTAAAAAGTTAAAAGATCTAAATCTTTTTTTTTCTGTTGAATATTTGTATTGACTTTTCATGACAATCTATATACTTTTTGTCAAAATTAAGGATGTTTCCAGAATTAGTGGGTTGAATCCTTTAGGTTAGGTTCTCTAATGCATCTTTGCATTTTAACTGAAATTCAATTTAACCAAGTTTTGAACTCTTGTGAGATTATCTAACTATCTCCAGTTTCCACTCCTAAGTAGCTCACTATCTAGTAGGGGAAATACTCTTGTGAAGCTATTAAAGTAAGTATTATAGTGTTGTAATAGTAGCATTACAACTATGTACAAAGTAAAGCATTAATGCAGAAGATGATAACTAGAGTTTAGGGATTGGTCAGGGAGTGTCAAGAAAACCTTTCTAGGAAGAGTTAGTTTTTTTTTTTTCAGTGATTACAATATTTTTTTTAAGTTAGAACATTATAATTATACATTGCAGTTGGGTTCATTTTGAAAAAATCATACATGCAAGGAATTCGATTTCAATCCCTATTCCTCCCTCTCTGCTCATCTGCTTCCTCCCCTGTTCTCCCTCTTTTACTCTAATGATCTTCCTTTCGTTCTTTTATTTATTTTTAATTGGTACTTTCTACATATACATAAAGGTGAAATTCCCTTTGGTACATTTATATATGCATAGAACATGATTGTGTTAAATTCATTCCTTACTTCTTTCCTATTCCCATCCTTTCTCCCTTTCTCTTTTTTCCTTCTATTCCACAGATTTTTCCATATATATATGGAAATATATATATATATATGTCAGATGTCATATGTGTCATATCCCTCCCTACCCCTACTGTCTTTCCCTTATTTTTCTCTAGTTTCCATATACCAGAGAAAACATTCCACCCTTGTTCTGAGTCTGGCTTATTTCATTTAGCATGGTGTTTCCATTTCCATCCATTTACTGGCAAATGTATTGATTTCATTCTTTATGGATGAATAAAACTTCATTGTGCATATATACCACCTTTTCTTGATCCATTCATCTGTTAGCAGGCATCTGGACTGATTCTATAATTTGGCTATTGTGAATTGTGCTGCCACTGTAGTGACTGAACCACTATAGTATGTTGATTTTAGTTCTTTTGGATAAATGTCAAGGAGTGGGGTAGCTGGGTCATATGGCAATTCCATTCCTAGATTTTTTTTTTTTTTTTTTTTTTCAGTGCTGGGGATTGAACCCAGGACCTTGTGCTTGCAAGGCAACCACTCTACCATCTGAGCTATATCCTCAGCCCTTCCATTCCTAGATTTTTTGAGGAATGTCCACACTGCTTTCCAAGTGGTCTTACTAATTTGCAGTCCCATCAGCAATCTATGAGTATACCTTTTCTCCCACATTTTTGCCAACTTTTACTATTATTTATGTTCTTGATGAAGGGTGAAAAAAGTGCCCAGAAAAACCACTGCAGATGCCAGAACTCACACAAGAGATTTTGTTAGGCAGACGAACAGTGTCTGCCCTGAAGAGAAAAGGGAAAAAAAGGAAAGGAAGAACATGGCCAGGGAGCTTCTTTTAAGCTCTCGAACTTTGCCAGCAAGGGTGATAGGGCCAATTGTTGAAAGTTGAATTTTGGCGGACTAGGGATCAGCCAGTGGCTAGCAATGACAGGCCAATGACCGGACCAATGGCGGGCTAGCTATAGGGGAGGAGTTGGGGAGCTGTCATCCCCCCTTGACTTACCTGCAGGTGTGTCCTGAGCAGAACAGCCAGGGAGGGAGCCCCCACAAGATTGGACCATGTGCTGGTAGGCAGCCGGAGGCAAGGGTGGGTCTGCAGGGTAAACCCAGTGCAGACCTGCTGCCTGTTGTGGGGAGCTGACAGGGGGGCGGGGCCACGCTGGCAGAGCGCTGCTCTGACAGCTGAGGTTGTGTTTGACAGGCGCTGCTGTTGCAGCTTTTTACATTACACTTGATAATTGCCATTCTGACTCGAGTAAGATAAAATCTTAGTGTAGTTTTGGTTTGCATTTCCCTAATTGTTGGAGATATTGAACATTTTTTCATATATTTGTTTCTTCTTTTGAGAGATTTCTGGTTGGGTGTGGTAGCGCAGGCCTGTAATCCAGCAACTCAGGAGGCTGAGGCAGGAGGATTGCAAGTTCGAGGCAACTTAGTGAGGCCCTACTCAACTTAGTGAGATACTGTCTCAAAATTAAAAATAAATAAATAAATAAAAGGACTAGGGATGTGGCTCAGTGGTAAAGTGCCTCTGGGTTCAATTCCCAGTACCAAAAAACCCCCAAACCCCAAACTAAGAAAAAACAGAGAGAGAATGAGAAAGAAAGAAAATTTGTGTTTAGTTCTTTTGCCTGTTTATTGATTGGGTTATTTGCTTTTCTGGCATTGAGTTTTTTGAGTTCTTTATCTCTTCTGGATATTAATCCCTGTCAGAAGAGTAGCTGGCAAAGATTCTTTTTCCCATTCTGTAGCTCTCTCTTCACTCTCTTACATCATTTCCTTTGCTGTGCATAAGCTTTTTAAATTGATGGCATCCCATTTATTGACTCTTAGTTTAATTTCTTGAGCTTTAGGGGTCTTGTTAAGAAACTTGGTGCCTGCACGTATATGATGGATTGTTTTATTTATTTTATTTTTTTATTTTTACAGACTTCATTTTGATTCATTATACACATATGGGGTACAAATTTTCATTTCTGTGGTTGTGCATGATGTACATTCATACCATTCCTGTTAATCACACAGGTACATGGGGTAATGATGTCTGTCTCATTCCATCATTTTTCATACCCCCACCCGCCCTCCCCCGTTATTTCCCCATAATCTAAAGATCCTCCATTCCTCTCTCGCCCCCCACCCTCCCAACCAGATTCTATATCATCATCTACTTATCAAGGAAAACATTTGGCCTTTGTTTTTTGGGATTGGCTAATTTCACTTAGCATGATAATCTCCAGTTCCATCCATTTATCTGCAAATGCCATATTCTTCTTCTTTATGGCTGAGTAGTATTCTATTGTGTATATGTACCACATCTTCTTTATATTATGGATTGTTGATTCCGTGTTTTCTTCCAGCAGTTGCATTGTTTCTGGTCTGATTCCTAAGTCTTTCATTCATTCAGTTTGACTTTTGTGAAGAGTGTGGGATAGGGATCCATTTTCATTCTTTTACAGATGGATATCCAGTTTTAGGAGCCTGCTCCACCTTCTTGTTCATAACATACCTGAGGAATTAAGGATTTCTAACAATAACTGTGAGTGACTGCTTAAGGAATTTGCCAGTGACAGAGGCTAGGATTGATAGGGTTAGTGAGCAGATGCATATTTTGAAAATTTGTGAAGTGTTTTTAATGAGCCTCCTATGGGAATGAGAAAAGAAAGAGAAATATATATGACTGTCTCTTTGAGAACAGTGTATTTGACCTTCATTGTGTTTCATCTTTGGGAGGTCTTTGACATTGTTGGCCTCTTTCTGTTTTTTTTTTTTTTTTTTCTTTTCTTTGTTTTTTTGTTACTGGGGATTGAACCCAGAGGTGCTTTACCACTGAGCCACATCCCCAGCCCTTTTTAGTTTTTATTTTGAGACAGCTAATCACTAATTTGCTTAGGGCCTTGCTTAGTTGCTGAGTCTGGCCTTGAACTTTGAATCTCTCTGCCTTAGCCGCCAGAGTCATTGGAATTATGGGTGTGCCCACCATGCTCAGCTGACCACTTTGTTTAAGCTGCCCTGTTTTGGTTTTAGCCATTCTTTTATGTTTCTCTTTCTTTTTTTTTCCTGAGCATTCTTTAATCTCTGATTCATATTATTTCCTTTATCCATCTCCAGTTTTTGGTGGTTTTTTTTTTTCTGTCTGGCTTCTAAGCCCTATTTTGCCCATTCCTCTGTTTATTTTTTTATTTTTGTGCATTCAAAAATTTCTTCATAAATCTCTAGTCTTTTTGTTTTCATAGTTTCCATATGGTACTTAGCCATCCTCTGAACCATAGAACTGTATTTTCAAATGTGCCCTGGAATTTCTGTCTTGATAGTGAATAAGCAGTACCAATTCTACATGTGAAAACCTACATATGAACAAATAGTGCAAGTTCTACATATAAAAAAAGAATTGTTTTTTTTCCCACTTCTCTCTCCTAAACTTTTCCTCTTGTAGAATCTGTTACCGCTTGTTATATGTAGGTAGTTAAAATACGCTTGTTCCTTATGTAGATTATGAATTCCTTGAAGGCTGGGGTTTATGTTCATCTTTGCATATTTAATACTTCATGGTCTAGCTTAATGAAAAACTGAATTCCTGTTTCAGTTACTTCATCAAGAAACTTGGAAATCATCCTTGATTTATTGTACCTAATAGCCTATTTTCAACTTTTAACAAAGTCCTAAACATTATGCTTATCTGATTGTTACTCTTATCACTTCCTTGACATTCTTTTTTTTTTATTTTGGAACCGGAGATTGAACTCAAGTGCACTTGGCCACTGAGCCAGATCCCCAGCCCTATTTTGTCTTTTATTTAGAGACAGGGTCTCACTGAGTTGCTCAGGGCCTCGCTAAGTTGCTGAGGCTGGCTTTGAACTCGCGATCCTCCTGCCTCAGCCTCCTGAGTTGCTGGGATTACAGGCATGTGCCACCTCGCCTGACTCCTTGACATTCTTAGTGACACTATCATTCATGCCTTCATTTTGTCACTAGGACTATTATTATAGTACTGTACTTTACTGGCCTTTGTGGCTCTACTTTATGGGTAGCACACTGGGTACCTATGGCAGTAGTAAACCACCTTTCTGGGAAAATAGAAAAGGTTTTTGATTTTATGGTATCTGCCTATTTCCATGGTGCAAATACCCTCCCTCTGGTCAATTTTAAGATAGGCACATGTGATGTCAAATGGCATATAGAATTCCTGAAAATGTAATAGCTAGCTGCCAAAAGGCCACAAGAGCCAACTCTGGCACACTGCTGTGTAACTCATCCCTTTTAGTCATCTACCATACCACATCCTCCATACCACTCCATGCCAAAATTATTGTTCTAGAATAAAAAGCTGACAGTGCTCCTTCTTGTCTTCAAAACCTTAAATGGGATATAATTTGACTATTTTGGACATCTTAGAGGCCTCTTTTCAAACTGCCCTCCAACCTTAATTTGGAACTTCATCTGCATTCTTTATCCTTTCTGCCTAGCAGATATATTCTATGATCTAGACATACTAAAATTAGTATTTTCCTTATTTGTTAAAACATTCCATGGCACTTGCTGTTGCTAAGTCTTCCATTTATTGCTTGAATTTACCTTCTACAATTTGTCTGTCTGACACGGTTATTAATTCTGAGAACCACTGGGCAGATTGGAAGGAAATGTGGTTCTTAGAATTAAGGCCAAAATAGCAGTATTCTTTTACTTCATTCCATCTTGACAGTAGTCAAGAGTATAAGTCTTTGTTTTTAGAAGAATAATTCTTTCAGTTGATATACAGATTAATTAATTCAACCGATGCTGCACATCTGACCTGTGTCCCATTTTGTTCAGGGCCTGGGGTTTATTACAATAAACCACACAAAGACCTTATTCTCATGGATCGTACATTATAGTAGGTGTAAATAGCTCAAGTGTTCTTAAATACTTTGTTTTGCTTGTTGGCTTTGTAATGTCTGTCAGGGCAGCCTTACTTTTGTCTCACATACAGTTATGAGACTGGTATATATCTACCCTGAGCTCATTTTTATGTATTTTTTTTGTGTGGGGGTCCTGGGGATTGAAGCCAGGGGCACTTAACCACTGAGAGACAAGACCTTTTTGATTCTCATTTTGATACAGGGTCTCTGTAAGTTGCTGAGGGCCTCACTAAGTGCTGAGGCTGGCTTTGACTCCTTTTCCTCTGCCTTAGCCTCCTCAGTTACTGGGATTACAAGCTTGTGCTGCTGCACCTGGCTTTGTGTATCTACTTTTATCTTTTAATTTTCTCCCTTTTTTTCTTTTATCACCCACAAATTTGTGGATTCTTTATAGAAAATTATTCTTTATAGAAAGTTTCTTTCACCTGTATTGAGTCTATTTTGAGCAGTTTTTCTTTTATTTACTTATTTCACCTGGAAATCCTAAATTTCAATAACACATAAATTTCCTTGCCTATTTCTATAAAATTAAAGATTCACTTTATTATAACAATATTCATTCACTGATGTAGAAAGATTTATTTGTTTTGTCCCTGGCAGTGACTTTGTTTTCTTGGAATAAAGGCTATGGTTAGTAGTTATGTTTCAATCTTTTACTCAGTATTTTCCTTCCTTTTGATTTATTATGAAAATAAGCTTTTAACAGTATAGCAGAGTGGTTCAGAGCTTGGGCTCTTCAGCTAGACTTCCTGATTTGAAATCCCAGAGAGTAATGTTGAATAAGTTGCATGCGCTATCTGTGTTTGTTGCTCATCTGTGAAATGGGGAAAAGGATAGCTCCAACAGGGTAGTGTGAGAATTGAATGAGTTTATATATGTAAAGTGCTTAAATTAGTGCCTGGTGCATAGTAAACTTTCATGAGTATTCTCACTACTCTTCTGCTGTTGCCTGCTCCACTTCTTCCTCAGTGAATTAGAAAGCATTTATAACAGTTTCCAGTGTCAAAATATGTTAGTTATGATTATAATTGTTGTGTTTAATAAATGTGCTTTAGGACAGGGTATATAAAGTGTTGTCCTGATTTTTTTTCCCCCAGAGTGTTATAGTGACTTTTTAAATGAAGACTTTGATGTGAAGACTTACACTTCTCAATCTATTCATCAAGCTGTAATTGCTGAACAACTAGCAAAACTTGCCCAAGGGATCAGTCAGTTGGATAAAGAGCTACATCTACAGGTAATTCAGGTCTACCGGATCACACAGATTATTCAGCCCAAAATGATAATTCATCCTTTTTGTAGGATCATCATTGTTAAATTTAAGTGCATATTTATGTGAACAAATGCATAGCTTACCAGTGACTTATTTTTCAAACTACATTTTTCAGTTTTCCGTAAGCCTCTTTTTGTTAGTTGAAAATTAATATACCTACTTGTCTAAAATCTTTTATTTATTTTTGCTATTTACCACCTAAATTGATGTGCAATGGATATAATGAGCAAAAAATAGAATGTCTTTGATTAAAAATAATAGAAAATGGAATTTTGGAAGGAGAAAAATAAGAAAAATTGAGATGTTATGTTGGCAGTTTACACTTCGTAAGCACAAAGTATAACCTTTGCTGAAATTATAGAAAGTTGATAAATATAGATACTGTGGTGGGTAGAACACAACATGAACACTTAGGAGATGGGTCCTAATCTCTATTGTGTCGTTAACTGACTTTCATGTCATTTATCATCTTTGAGGTTTGTGGGGTTTTTTGTTTTTGTTTTTTGAATCTATCAAATGGGTTGGAATTACTAAGAGGAAATTGCAGTAGATAATCTTGAAGGCTCCTTCCTCTTCTACAATTCTATAATTTTTATAGGGTAGTTTTACCATATATTTCTGGTACTGCCTTTTGTCTGAATAGTGACTTAATAAATTATTTTTTTAGATAATGAAAAAAATCTGCAAATAAATGGACCATTTATCAGGAAACCTAGATCTGGTATGTCATAAGACATATCTACTTAACCTTTTTGTGTCTTAGTTTCTTAAATAAAATTCGCAGTTTAGAAGAATTTGGATGACTTCTAGTGTCACTTTAACTTAAAATTTTTTTATTATATAGACTTCAATATTTATTGACAAATATTTAGAAAACACTTTTAATTGTCATTCTTTGGGTCAGGCTGTGGGGATAGAGAAATGAATAGAACACATTTCCTGATTCTCCAAGGACTCATAGATCAGTGGCAGACAGAAGTTAATAGTGAGCAGATGATGCATATTTTTCTTTTTATTGGTTCTTTTTAATTATACATGACAGTAGAACCCATTTTGATATAATTATACAGCAGGGAATATATCTTTTTTTCACAATGTAGATTCACACAATTCATATAATCTTACATATACATAGGGTAGTACTGTCTGCCTCAGTCTACTATCTTTCCTTCCCCTGCCCCTTCCTGTCCCATTTTCCTCTACACCATCCATACTTCCTGCATTCTTTTCTTGTGCCCTTCCCCCCCCCCCCTTTTATGATAAGAAAAAACATTCGGCTTTGGTTTTTTGGGCTTGGATTATTTCACTTAGCATGATATTCTCTGACTCCACCCATTTACCAGCAAATGCCATAATTTTATTCTTCTTTATGGCTGAGTAATATTCCACTGTGTATATATGCACCACAGGTTTTTTTTTTTTTTTTATCATTCATCCTTTAATTTATTTTTTATTTTTATTTTTTTTAACTTATTGATTCATTGAACACAAATGGAGTACAGCTATTGTTTCTCTGGTTGTACACAATGTAAAGTCACACCATCTGTGTGTTCATACATGTACACAGGGCAATGGTATATGTCATACATTCTGTACCACAGGTTTTTTTTATCCATTTATCAATTGAAGGGCATCTAGGTTGGTTTCACAATCAAGCTATTGTGAATTGAGCAGTTATGAACATAGATGTGGATGCATTCCTGTACTTTGCTGATTTTAAGACCTTTGAGTATAAACCGAAGAATGGGATAACTGGTTCAAATGGTGGGTGGGTTCATTCCAAGTTTTTTGAGGAATCTCCATACTGCTTTCCTGAGTTGCTGCACCAATTTGCAACTCCACCAGCAATGTACGAGTGTGCCTTTTTCCCCACATCCACACCAACACTTATTATTATTGGGTGGAGTGACCTATGTCATGGGTTTGTAGTTCCCGGAATTTGTTCCCTTCCTATGGGGGGGGTGGACATAGAGTTGGGGTCTTTCACCATCTTCTAAGGTCTTCCTCAATTTCTTTCTTTAATGTTCTGTAGTTTTCATTGTAGAGGTTTTTCACCTCTTTTGTTAGATTGATTCCCAAGTATTTTATTTTTTTTGAGGCTATTGTGAATGGAGTAGTTTTCCTCATTTCACTTTCAGATGATTCATTGCTTATGAATATAAATGCATTGGATTTATGTGTGTTTATTTTGTATCCTGCTATTTTGCTGAATTCATTAATTGTAGGGACACACCTTAAAATGGCGACCACATTAACAACACCCTCGGGGCAAAAGCCTCCCCCACTCGGGGTACCACCAAGGTGGTGGCCCAGGATTGGCTCATTCAACTTCCATGAACCTGAGCAGCTTTACATCTTAGCAGACCTCTGCCCTGCAGGCCTTGCTGTATACTGCATGTGCTGTTGACCTTTAAAATGATTGGCCCCCGCCTGTATCTCCTCCCCTCGCTCCCTTTTCATATACCTGTTTCACCTCTCCATTAAACTGAGATACTGCTCGACAGACTTCCGGCTGGTGTGCGTTTTTCAGCCGACACTCGCCATCCTGTTTGACCCCCGTGCCCCCTCTGGCTGGTCCAGGGTGGGCACCCAACCTTTGTTGTTCGGTGCGGAACAACAATTAATTAGGTCTGAAAGTTTTCTGGTGGAGTTTTCTGGGCCCTCTAAATATAGGATCATGTCATCAACAAATAGTGACAGCTTGAGTTCTTCTTTTCCTATTCATATTCCTTTAATTTCTGTGGTCTGTCTAATTGCTCTGGCCAGTATTTCAAGGATGATGTTGAATAGAAGTGGTGACAGTGGGCATCCCTGTCTTGTTCCAGTTTTTAAAGGGAATGCTTTCAGTTTTTCTCCAATAAGAATGATGTTGGCAGTGGACTTAGCATAAATAGCCTTTACAATGTTGAATTATGTTCCTATCATCCCTATTTTTTTCTAGTGTTTTGAGTATAAAGGGGTGTTGTATTTTGTCAAATGCTTTCTCAGCATCTATCGAAATAATCATATGATTCTTAACCTTAAGTCTATTGATGTGATGAATTACATTTATTGATTTCCAGATGTTGAACCAACCTTGAGATGATGCATATTTTACATAGAGTAGTACAAGGTGTTTGTGAGATATGGGAGAATGTACTTTGCATGGAGTTCTAAGGGGTTGGCTTTTTGCAAGAGCCATCTGAAATTCTTTTTGCCCACTTATGCTTATTTTCTCTGTTTTGTATGCAGTACTTTCTCTGTAGGTATCAGGATGAATTTAAACTTTAATATCTCTTAGGAGAAGTTACACTGTTAAGTTTAGGATGTGAGATAGAGGAAATCTCTGAATTACTGAATGAGAGCTGAACATGAAAGTGGTGTTTTTACAGAAGCAAAATTGAGATAATGGTAATTAATAAAAGTAATACAATAAAATTAATTCAGTATATCAGTGAGATGATTAATATTGCAAAAGATTTACGATTAGTTGGAGCTTGGTGAGTTGGAGCTAGAATGACAGTGATATCTGAAATAGGACAACACAAAGGGTGTCAATGAATGAATCTTTGCTGATTAGGAACTTAAGTTTACTGAGATGGCTTTATTCTTAATAGATATGATTAAGAAATTTCTTATTGATTGGAATAAAGGGTGAAAAATGATAAGGATCCTTTCATTAGTCTAAAGATTTGCATAATTCTTAGTGTTCCTAGGAACACTTTTACTGTTTTTCTGGGGGAAGGGTACCAGGGATTGAATCCAGGGGTGCTCAACCATGGAGCCAATCCCCAGCCCTTTTTATTTTATTTTTTATTTTGAGACAAAGTCTCACCAAGTTGCTTAGGTCCTTGCTAAGTTGCTGAGGCTGGCCTGGAACTTGTGATCCTCCTGCCTGAGCCTCCTGAGCTGCTGAGATTGTAGTCCTGTGCTGCTGTGCCTAGCATGGCCTTTAACTCCTAACCTTCTTTGCTTTTTTTATGGTCATCCACAGTGCCCTAATTGTCTTATATAAAAATATCCGTCTTTTGTAGGGATGACAATTTGCTGTGACACTGAGAAACTGGAAGCAGGGATATATTTAAGGATAGGCACCAAGTGCCTTATCTGTCCATATTAGGATGTGGCTTTGATGATACTAAATTAAGTCCAAGAACCAAAAAAACCTGATGTTTGAAAACATTCTTTAAAGGGAAGGAATAACAACATGTGAAGAACTAACTGATTTTTCCATTTTTGGTACAGCTCCACTTATATATCTCACTAGGAAAACAAGGGGCTACCTATGGTCTGAATGTTCTTGTTTCTTAAGAATTCATGTGTTGAAGATTAATCCCCAAAATAATAAACATTAAGAGGTCGGGTTTGGGGAGGTGACTAATGCCCTTCTGAATGAGGGCCAAGGGAGCTGTTCCACCTTTCCCACCATGTGAGGACACAGAAGGCACTGTTTATAAGGAACGAGTGCTCACTAGACACCAAATTTGCCTGCACCTTGATCTTGGAATTTTAAGAACTCCAGTACTATGAACAGTAAATCCGTGTTTATAGAATTACCCAGTCTATTGTATTTTGTTTTAGCAGCCCAAATAGACTAAGGCAGGGCCAATGAAAAGGCAGTATCTCCTCTTGCTCTGTGTTGAACTATAAACAGGTATATGTGTTCCTGCTAATAACTCATTTTAAGTACACCTTCACAACCTCATAACCTTCTTTTGTATTAGTATTTGTCTCCTTTATACACCAAGAAAGAGCTTCAATTCTTTATTGTGGTAACCAAGAAAAATGCCTTTTACTTCATTTTCAGGTTGTTGCAAGACATGAAGACTTATTGGCACAAGCAACAGGGATTGAGTCTTTGGAAGGTATAGTCTTATCAACTCTTACAGATTAAGTATGTTCTTGGGGAAATTAAGAGCCTCTAAGTACAGATTGACCTAATATTGGAAATTGAAATGGGACAGGGTGGAGAGGATTTTGCTTTTTGATGGGTTTGGGGTGGGGCAGAAGTTATCTTGGGCATCTTAAATTTAACATAACAGAGTTCAGGGATGGAGATTGTATGTGTATGTGTATGTAGTTTGATACAAAGAAAGTCTATGTAGATATATGTATGTATATATATGCATATGTATACACACACATATATATATCACTATTTTGTTAAACAGATAGTATTTAAACATTGGGATTGAGTAAAATCCCCAAAAGATTATAGATGGAGTAGAAAAGATTGCTGAGGATCAAGTCCTGGGAGGTACTCCAACATGTAGCAATCTAACAAATGAGGAGTAGGAGCAACTAATAAGTTGGGAGGAAACTCAGGGGTGTGATGACTTTGAAGCCTAGAGAAAAAAGTACTTCAGGGAGGGAGTGGTCAACTATGTTATGAGTTTCTATGATCTTAAGGACAAAACTGACTATTGAATTTGACAACTTGGAGATTTCAGGTGGCCTTGATAAGATCTATTTTAGTGGAGTATTAGTGAAAACTGATTAAGAGTACATTGTGGAGAGAATTAGATATAAGGAAATGATGATAACAAGGACAAGTAGGGGAGTTCATTCTTGGAGGTTTATGGTGAATGAACCATGCAACCAGCAAAATGAAAAAAAAAAAATGGAATCCTCAGGTCCTTGGAGGATTCTATTGGACTGAATCATGTTAATGCATCATTGTATGCTGATAGGAATGTTTTATTCTAAGGTTACTTTATTTAACATATGAGAGGATGTCTGTACTTAAACTTGCTTGGATTACTATGTTTTCAAAATATGACTATGCCAGTTGAATAGAGAAACTGAGTTTTAAAGAGTAGAATTCAAAATAATTGAATCACAATAATGGAAAGCCCAAATAATGAAGTTTTAAGTTCTCTCTCTCTGAAAATACTTAAGTAATTCTGTAATTTTTTTTGTCATGTTGTAAACCTTCAGTATACAGGCAGTAATATGTTTGCTGTCCATGTTTATTTGTATAACACATAATTCATTAATTCAGTAAATATTTATTGATGGGCTGGGGTTGTGGCTCAGTTGTAGATCACTCGCCTAGCAGGTGTGAGGCCCTGGGTTCAATCCTCAGAACCATATAAAAATAAAATAAAGGTATTGTGTCCACCTACAACTAAAACAAAATATTAGAAAAATTTAATTGACTACCTGGGAATGATTTGAATTAGGCTTTGGTTATATAGTAGTGAATGAGAAAGATACTTTCCTTAATCTCAGGAATTTATAGCCTGGTAGGGGAGTAAAACATTAAACAGATACACAACTAGATATGTAATTACTTAATATAATTATACCATAAAATAAAAGTATAATACTCTATAAAAGTAAAAAAAAATGAGAATCTAAATTAGTAGGGGGATGTTGTTAGTAATTGTTTCTCTTAAGCACAAGACTTAGAAATAGGAATTATTCAGTAGGAGATTGAGAGCTAGCTAGAGTAAGTACTCCATTTCCAGATCATGTGGGGTCTAAAAGACCAAGCTGTGGACTATAGTTTTAATATAACAGTGAAGGGGAGACCATGGAAGAGTTTTAAGTAGAATAGTATGATACAATTTGAAGTTTTAAAGATTTCAAGGCTTTGTTGTTGTTGTAGATAGTACATGTAACAAAATTTACTATTTTAACCATTTTAAAGTATAGAAATTAGTGGCATTAAGTACATTTACAGTGTTTTGTATTCATCACCGCTACCTAGTTCAAGAACTGTTTTACCACCCCAAATATAAACCCTATACTTATTAAGCAGTCACACTCAGTTCTCTGTCAGATTTCTTTTGTGGGGCAAGGATTGAAGGAGGAGGCCAGTTATAGGCTTTCATAACAGTGCAAGTAAAAGGTATTAGTTGCTTGGATTAAGGTGGTGGCAGAAAAGTTAAAATTATATTTGTATATATATATATTAATTTTATTTTACTTATCTATTTATTCTTACCCAGTATGAATTCTTATAAATTTGTAATGCCAATGTAAGTTGTTACATTTTCCCAGGTGTTCTTCAGATGATGCAGACAAGAATTGGAGCTTTACAGGGAGCTGTTGATAGGTACTGTTATTCATTTTATAAATATGTGGTATGAAAATTTTTGTTTATATTTTGAAAATGATTTTGTTCTTAATCTTCTTTCTCTTTTTTCTCCCTTAGGATGAAAGCAAAAATCGTGGAGCCATACAATAAAATAGTAGCCCGTACTGCACAATTAGCAAGACTTCAGGTAGTTTCTCACTTTTATTTCTATAAACTTTATTATTATTATTAATGTTGTTTTTATAAATGAGCATATTTAAAGAATATGTATCCTGGAGAAATAAGAGAATTGGAATAGAACATGAGACAAAAAGGGAAAAAGTAATAAAAAGCCTTAACATAACATATCCAGTTCAAAAAATATAAACCCCAATTATTCAAGGGAATTATTTTAATTCTCATTGTTGCTATGTATAATAATTCATTCACTATTTTATTTGCATCTTCAATTTCTTTCATCAATGTTTTATAGTTTTTGTTGTATAGGTCTTTTACCTACTTGGTAAATTTGTTCCTAAGTATTTCATTTCATTTTTGTAGCTGTTAAAAATGGTATTATTTTCTGGGTTTATTTTTCAATTTTAGTGTTTAGAAATACTACTGATATTTGTATGTTGATTTTATATCCTTCAACTTTATCAAATTAATTTTTGTTCTTTTTTTGTGGTGTGGAATATTAAGGGTTTTCTATATATCAGATCATATCTGCAAATAGGGACAGTTCTTCTTTTTTGGTTTGGATGCTCCTATTTTTCTTTCCTCATATCTCTGGCTAAGACTTTCAGTACTATGTTGAATAGGAGTGAAAAGAGTGGACATGCTTGTTTTGTTCCTGATCTTAGAGACTTTGAACTTTTCACTAGTGAGTACAATGTTAGCTGTGGTATTGTGTATGTATTGTATGTGGTCTCCATTGTGTTGAAGCACATTCTTGACAGCTAATTTGTTGAGAGTTTTTTTTTTTTCAATTGAATTTTTCCAAGTGCCTTTTCTGCATCTATTGACATGATCATATGGCTTTTTACCTTCAGCCTGTTAATGGGGTAAATCATTTACTGATTGTGTATGTTGAACCATCTTTGCATCCCAGGGATAAATACCACTTGGTCATTGTAATGATCCTTATAATGTGCTGTTGAATTTGATAGTATTTTGTTGAGAATTTTACACCTATATTGATTAGGGATATTGACTTGTAATTTTCTTTTCTTGTAGTATCTTTGGCTTTGATATCAGGGTAATGCTAGCCTCAAAAAATTAGGTTAAAAGTATTGTGATTTTTTGAAAGAGTGAGAAAAATTGGCATTTGTCTTTAAATGTTTGTCAGAATTTCAGCAGTGAAAATGTAGGGTTCCGAGCTTTGCTTTGATGGGATACTTTTATTACAAATTCAATTTTGTTACTTATTGGTCTGTTCAGATTTTGTTTCCTCATGATTTTGTCTTGGTAGGTTGTATATGTCTAGGAATTTATTTATTTCTTCTAGGTTTTCCAATTTGTTGCTATATAATTGTTCATTGTAATCTCTTATGATCCTTGTATTTCTGTGGTATGTATTATAATTTGAGTCTTCTTTTTTTTCCTTTGTCTAACTAAAGTTTTCTTGAATTTGTTTATCTTTCCCAAACATCAGTTCTTAGTTTTGTTGATTTGGGGGTGGTTTTGGGGGTTGAACCTGATGTGTGCTAGGTATGAACTGAACTGTACCCCAGCCTGTTGATCTTTCCTGTTATGTTCCTAGTCTTTTATTTCTTCTATTTCTGCTATGATCTATATTATTTTCTTTCTTCTAATAACTTTGGGCTTAGCTTTTTGTTGTTGTTGTTCTTGAGATTTGTTAGCTCATTGACATTTTCTATTTTGATGTAGACAATTATTGCTCTAGAATTCCATCTGAGAACTACTTTTGCTTCATCCCATAAGTTTTAGTATGTTGTATGTTAGCATTTTTGTCTTTCTGGAGATATTTTAAAATTTCCCTTTTAATTTCTTTTTTTACCCATGCTTGTTTGGGATCATGTTGTTTAATTTACACTTTTGTGAATTTTACAGAATTTATCCTATTTCTGATTTCTAGTTTCATACCATTGTGATCAGAAGAGATACTTGGTGTGATTTCAGTTTTCTTTTATTTTTTAAGACTTGTTTTGTGGCCTAATATATGATGTATCTTGAGGAATGTTCCTTTGAACTTGAGAAGAGTATATATTCTGCTAGTCTTGGATCAAATGTTCTTTAAATGTCTGTGAGGTCCATTTGGTGTACATTGTAGTTCAGGTCTGCTGTTTCCTTACTTATGGATGATGTGTACATTGCTGAAGGTGGGGTATTGAAGTCCCCTACTATTATGGCATTTCTTTCTGTCTGTCTCTCTCTCAATTGATAGATTGGTATTAGCTTTAAATACTTAGATGCCTCTATGTTGAGTGCATATATAATTACAGTTGTTATGTCATCTTAATGAATTGGCCTTTATCTTTATATAATGATTTTTGTCTCTTTTTACAGTTTTTGACTTGAAGTTTATTTTAACTAAATATAGCTATCACTAGCTCTTCTTTTAGTTTCCATTTTCATTTTCTACTCCTTCATGTTCTTCATGTTTTTCTATGTATATTCCTAAAAGTGAAATGAGTGTCTAAGGAACACAGGCTTTTTTTTTTTTTTTTTTTTTTTTAATTTATTCAGTCACTCTGTCTTTTGACTGTGATAGGTAAAGACTTAACTCTTGTTACTTTGTTGATTGTTTTCTGGTTGTTTTGTAGATCCTTTATTCCTTTCTTGTTGTCTTGCTGTTTTCCTTTGTGATGGGATGATTTTTACTTTGATTTCTTTCGTTTATTTATTTTTTGTGACTCTGGGGATTGGACCCAGGGCCTTTTGATGCTAAATCCATGTTGTATCACTGAGCTACATCCCAAACCCTGTTACTTTTGATTTTTTTATGTTATTTATTACATTATCACGAGACTTACATAAAACTTTCTAAAACATTCTGTAGTTATAACAGGTTATTTTACCCTGATCACAATTTAATTTTTCACCAAAACCTCTTTAAGTTATTCCCCCCATATTTTATATTTTGATATATCCATTTATATCTTATTATTGTGTATGCCTTACAAATTATTATAGCTATGATTTTTTTATCTTTTAACCTTCATGTTAAAGATATAAGTGACTTGCACCCCACCATTACAATATTAATGTATAGTAGTCTCCATCATCTTGTGTTTGGATTTCTGCAGTTTTACTTGTCTATGGTCAACTATGGTCCAAACATATTAATTGGAATTTTTCAGAAATAAATAATGTTTTAAATTGCATATTGTTTTGAGTAGCAGTATTAAATCTTGCACTGTTCTGCTCCATCCTGTGCAGGATATGAATCATCTCTTTGTCCAGTATATCCATAGTGTATATACTATACACCTTTTAGTTACTTAGTCTCAGTTATCAGATTGATTGTAATGATATTGCAGTATTTGTATTTGGGGTGCATTCCTATTTGTGGTTTAAGACATTCAACAGGAATTCTTAGAATGTATTCCTCATGGATAATGGGGGACTATGTGTTCTGAATTTGAATGTGTACTTAGTTTTATCAGTGTTTTCTAATTTCATATATTTTCATGTCACTAATTAGCATCTTTTTCTTTCATGTTGAAAAACTCCCTTTAGCATTTTTTGTAAGGCAGTCCTTTGGTGATGAACTCCCTCAGCTTTTGTTAGGGAAAGTTGTTTTCTTTCCTTAATTTCTGAATGATAGTTTTGCTGAAAAAAGTATTATCATTTGGCAGTATTTTTCTTTTAGCATATTGTATAGATCTCTTCTGGCCTGCATGACTCTTGCTGGAAACACTGCTTTTAGTTTTATTGAAATTCCTAATATAAGTCATATATGTTGAATATGCCTCTTAGATTCTCTTGTTCTTTCAAGATCCTGTCTTTATCTTTGATTTTTTTTTTTTGGTACTGGGGATTGAAGGTACTGGGGATTGAATCCAGGGACACTCTACCACTGAGCCACATCCCCAGCTCTATTTGGTATTTTATTTAAAGACAGAGTCTCACTGAGTTGCTTAGGGCCTTGCTAAATTGCTGAGGCTGACTTTGAACTTGCGATCCTCCTGCCTCAGCCTGGGGATTATAGGCATGTGCCACCACACCCGGCTTATCTTTGATTTTTAAAGTTTATTTTGGTGTGGTCTTGTTTGGGTGAAATTGATTGGAGATCTTTAAGATTCCTGTCCCTGGATGTTTGTCTTTCCTAGAGTTGGTAAGCTTGTTGTCATAACTTTTCTGCCCTTGTTTCTCTGCTTCTTCTGGTCCACATTGGTTTATTTGATGATGTTTTATATCTACTATAAGCATTTTTTGCTTTTTAAAATTCTTTTATCTTTTTATTTGTCTGACTCAGTAGTTTCAAATAACCTATCTCTGAGGTCACTATTCTTTCATTTGCCTGATCAAATGAACTGTTGAAACTACATGAAAATTTTCTTATTTGCTCTTTTTTATAGTTTCAATTGTTGAAATTCTCATTTTTTTTTTTGTCATTTCTCTGATTTCATTTAGCTGTCTGTGTTTTTTGGTTGCTCACTGAGCTGCTTTAAGGTGATTATTTTGAATTCTTTGTCAGGTAGTTTGTAAATCTCTATTCCTTTAGTGTTTGTTATTGGAGCTTTATTTTATTTTCTTTGATGTTTTCCCTGATTATTAGTGATTCCTGTTTCCTTGTATTGGTGTCTGCACAATCGAAGAATTAGGGACTTATTCCTGTCTATGTGGACTGTATTTGGCTGGGAATGCCCTTCAGCATTGAGCCTGTTCAGAGATTGTGGGTAGACCATCTGGCATGGTTTATGTGCAGGCTTGTTTCTGGTGTCCTTGAGTAGGCTGGTCTGGTACCTGGGTTATCAGTTGGTCAAATTTGGCTTCTGGGTCCACAGGATTGGGCCTGGAGCCTGTGTCCACTGGGACAGACCTGAAGCTTTAGTCTGCTGGTATAGGCCTTCATCCTTGGTCCATAGTGGTAGGCTAGCTCCCACTGTGGTAGACCTGTTGACTTGCCTTTGCTGGTTCAGGACTGGAGCCTTCATTTGTGAGGGCTAACCTGAAGCCTGTGTCCTTGGGATCTGATCTGGTACTGGGATTGACTCTGAGCCTGAATCGGTAGGGGAGGTTCTAGAGCCGACCTGGACCTCTTTTATATGCAGTATTGGCCTGGAATCTAGGTCCATGAGGGTTGACCTGGTGCTTGGGTGATGGGGACACATCTAAGTCACAGCTTTGTGACTTGGTGTTGTGTTCTACTAGCATGGGCCTAGACACTTGGTATGCTGGAGCATACTGGGATCCTGGGTCTGCTGAACAGGGCCACAGTGGCAGATCTGGAGTTTGTCTCTGGGGGCTGGAGTGATGTCTGAAGCTATAGATGCCTATCTAGTATCGTGGTAGGCCCAAACTTGTGGCCATGTAATCTGGTATGAAGCATGGGGCTGCAGGGGCTGGCCTGGTGCTGGTGTCTACAGGTGCTAAACTGGTTCTAAGGGTAGACTTGAAGCCTAGGACTGTAGGTGATGTTCTGGTGCTGAATTAGTCCTAGAGATGAGTCTGTAATGCTAACCTGGAATCTGAGCCACAGAGTCTGGCTTGTTGCTGGGGTAGGCCCAAAATATGGGACTAGTCAGAGACTAGGATTTTTGGGTTATCAGTCTGGTGGTGGGATGGGCCAGGAGGCCTGGTCTGCAAGTGCTGGCACAGAGTGTGGGATATTGGGGTTTTCCTGGTACTGGATTTAACTGTGGAAGGTTTGCTGTTAGAGTCCAAACCAAAGTCTAGTGCTCATTTCTTTCTCCTTCCCCCTTCTAGAGGGTGCCAAGGTGCGTAGGGTGGGGGAAGGGTGACATGGTTTATGTGGAACTGTGTCATTTCTTATTTCTATGCTACACTCAGATGCTGTAATGTCTCACCTGTTTTCCTTTACTCTTGTGAAGGTATTTTTGTGCTTGGAAAAATTGTGCAAATTATTGTGTCTGCAAGTTGAAATGCTGGAAATTCTATTCCACCATCTTGGTGACAGAACTCTTAAACATCTCATGTTTCTTTTAAATGTTATTTAAAATTGCAATGCCCTACTTTTTGAAAATAGTATGTTTTTTAAAAAAGATTCATTCTATATTGATTGTTTAGTTGGCTAATTTTTATTGCTGTAGAATATTCTGCTGATTTCATATAAATGGATCATACATTTTGAGACATTTTATTTCTGGCTTCCTTCACTTGGCATAGTATTTTCAAGATTCATCCATTTCTCAGGATAGATCATTCATTCTTTTTTATGACTAAATAGTATTTCATTGTGTGAATATACCATTTTTTTGTTTATCCATTGGTTAATGGATACGTTTTCTACTTTTTAGCAAGTATAAATTAAGACTGCTATGAACAAGTTTTATGTATAATTTTTTGTGTGGATATATTTTTAAAAGTTCTGTTGGGTATGTATATTCCTAAGAATATCTGTGACAGGTCATATAACTGTGTAACATTTTGAGGGATGCCAAACTGTTTCCAAGGCATCTGCACTCTTTTGTATTCCCATCAGTAATGTGTGAAGATTCCAATTTCTCTATTTCTTTTCAACATTTTTCTTTTTAATAGAGCTATGGTATTGGATGTGGAGAAGTATCTCAAGGCATGTATGGAAATGCATGCCTGTAATACCAGCAATTTGGGTGGCTGAGGCAAGAGGATTGCAAGTTTGAGGCCAATCTCAACAACTTATAGAGGCCCTAAGCAACTCAGTGAGACCTGGTCTCTAGTAAAATACAACAAATGCTTGGGGATGTGGCTTAGTGGTAACGCACCTCTAGGTTCAATCCTCAGTACCAAAAACAAAACAAAAACTCATTGTCATTTTGATTTGCATTTCCCTAATAACTAATGATATTGACTGTATCTTATTGTGCCTATTGACCACTTATATATATATATCTTTGGAGGAATGTCTATTCAAACCCTTTGCCCATTTTTAAATTGGATATTTTTTCCTCTTTCCCTTTGTGTTAGCCAGCTTTCTATTACTGTAAAAAATCTCTAAGATAATCAGATTTTAAAGAGAAAAAGTTTATTTTTTATTTTTGGTCATAGTTTTGGGGGTTTCAATCCATGACTGTTTGGCTTCATTCCTTTGGGCCTGTGGTGACACAGCACATAATGGTGAGAATGTGTGGTGGAGGTCTTTCACCTCTTGGTGTAGAAGTGAAAAAGGGAGAGAAAGAGACCAGAGTTGCACAGCCCCTTTGAAGGCATGTCCCCAATGACTGAAGATCTCTTACCAAGTCCCTTCTCTTGAAATTTTTTACAACTTTTCAATAGTACCAACTTGAGGACCAAGCCTTTAACTCAACAGGTTCTGGGACACTTCACAACCAAACTATACCACTCTTTCATTCTTCCTTGTAGAATTCTTGGTTACTTTCTGCATGTAGAAGATAGCATCCATTATGTTCTGTCTTCTGAATTAGTTAATGAGAAGCTGTCATTCTGACCATGGTCTGTTGTTTTCCTTTGGTGGTGGCTTCTTTTTCCTTTTTTTTTTTTTGGTGGTACTGGGGATTGCACTTTACCACTGAGCTACATTCCCAGCCCTTTTTTATTTTGTATTTTGAAATAGGGTCTTGCCAAGTTGTTGAGGCCGGCTTCAAATTTGCGATCCTCTTGCCCAGCCTCCCAAGTCACTGGCATTATAGTCATCTGCTAGCATACTCAGCTCCTTTGGCGTCTTTTAAGATCTTCTCTTTTTTGATTCCCCACAGTATTTGAATGTGTTTTCTTTTATTCAACTCATTTGCAGTTCATTTTCCATGTTCATCTTGTGAATCTGTCTCATTTCTAAGCCATGATTTCTTCAAATCTGCACTGTTCAGTTTCTTGACATTGTGATTAAATTTATGCTCAATTATTCTCCTTTAAGTTCTTTACCCCCTTTATGTTTTTGTTTTTCCCTGCTGTTTTATGAAGTGTTTTTTCCTTTGCTCTGACTTAGATCTTCCATTTCATTAATTCTTCCTTCAACAATTTGTAGACTGTGGATAAGCTAGTCTATGTAATACTATTTTGCTAAATTTTGGTCATTGTTAAATTTTCATTTATTTTTTTCTTTTTTTTCATTGTTTGATTTTAGAAGTTTAATTTTTTCTTTTTCTCAAATGCTATATCACCTCTCATATTTCTTGTTTCTTGACTTGTTTATTTACTTGAGAGTTTTTTTTTTATCTGAGTCCTTCAGAGAGGACTTATTTCTCTATGTCATTAGGAATCACTACCACTCCAAAACAAACATTAAACTCAGTTTTAGACTTTGTCCCCTACTTTGCCTCAGAGGCTATCAAGATTCATTCCAGAATTAGCAAGTGTTTTAAGATTACAAGTACATTTGCTTCTTTTCTCTTTGGTTTTACCTTTTTTGCTTCACATTTGGTCTGATATTTGTGTTATCATTTCATTTCTCTTTTGAAATGTCTTTATGTTTGATACAACATTTTGAGTTGTTTTCAATGGGAATCTAATAATGTAGATTGCCGTTATTGAAAATAGGAAGCCCACATGCCTCTTCCTTCTAAAACAACATCAGGTCATTTTTTTCCCCTTGATAAAATTATTCAGTAGTTTCTTATTAAGAAACAGAATGAAGTCCCTTATCTTTAATGGGCATGAGCCCTTTCATGATATGACCTCTGCTTAGAATTATCAACTTTGCCTTTTGTCATTCTAAAAATGTTTACCATGAGCACTAGTAATACTGAGCTACTTATTATTTCTGAATGTGCAAGAGATTCTCATGTTTATTCCTTTGCACATTTTCTTTCTTTCCTAACTCAGAATGTTCTGACACTCAACAGATTTCATTGGGTGTGTCAACTCTTGCGAGATCTGCTATCCTTCCTTTTGCAAAGTGGAATATTTATTTTTCATTATTTGACTCCTTTAACAGTCATATAAATATTTCCATATAGCTCTTTATGCATAACTTTGCCTATCTTCATACTCTTTTGTAAGACTGAATTCCTTGAGAGTTATGATAATATATTAATATTTGAATCATAAATCTTAGCAGAGTATTATGTACCAAGCACTTAAACTTATTAAATGTTTAAAGAAATGAATAAAATGGCTAAGTGCAGTGGTGCATCCCTGTAATCCTAGTGACTTAGGAAACTGAGGCAAGAGGATAAGTTCAAGGCCAACCACAGCAACTTAGAATCTGTCTCAAAGCAAAAAATAAAAAGAAGTGGTAATGTAGCTCAGTGATTGAGCACCTGGGTTCAATCCCTGTTAACAAACAAACAAACAAACAAAGAAGAATAAAATAATTTTTTCCTTGGCTTGTGCCACGTCATATTTGGGTACATTTATATGTTTTTCTAAACATGAAGCATGTGACTGAACAAAATGTGATATTATTTATTTATTTATTTATTTTATTCACACAGTTCATATAATCTTATATATACATAGGGTAATGCTGTCTGTCTCAGTCTACTATTTTTCCTTCCCCCATCCCCTCCTATTCCATTTTCCTCCACACCATCCATACTTCCTCCATTCTTTCCTATCCCCCCCCCATAACCGCCCCCTCTCCCCCAGTTATGTATCAGCATCCACTGATCAGAGAAAACATTTGGCCTTTGGTGTTTTGGGCTTGGCTTATCTCACTTAGCATGATATTCTCCAACTCTCCCCATTTACCAGCAAATACCAGCAAATGCCATAATTTCATTCTTTTTTATGGCTAATATTCCATTGTGTATATATACCACAGTTTCTTTATCCATTCTTCAATTCAAGGGCCTCTAGGTTGGATCCACAATCTAGCTATTGTGAATTGAGCAGCTATGAATATAGATGTGGCTGCATCCCTACACTTTGCTGATTTTAAGACCTTTGGGTATAAACCGAGGAGTGGGATAGCTGGGTCAAATGGTGGATCCATTCCAAGTTTTTTGAGGAATCTCCATACTGCTTTCCAGAGTGGCTGCACCAATTTGCAACTCCACCAGCAATGTACAAGTGTGCCTTTTCCCCCACATCCATGCCAACACTTGTTATTGCTTGTATTCCTGATAATAGCCATTTTAATTGGAGTTAGATGAAATCTTAGGGTAGTTTTAATTTGCATTTCTCTAATTACTAGAGATGATGAGCACTTTTTCATATATTTGTTAATAGCCTTCCTCTTCTGTGAAGTGTCTGCCCAGTTCCTTAGCCCATTTATTGATTGGGCTCTTTGCATTTTTGGTGTAAAGTTTTTAAGTTCTTTATAAATTTTGGAGATCTGTGCTCTGTCTGAAGTGCGTGTGGAAAAGATTTCCTCCCACTCTGTAGACTCTCTTTTTCAAATTATTGATTGTTTCTTTTGTTGAGAAAAAGCTTTTTAGTTTGAATCTGTCCCATTTATTGATTCTTCCTTTTATTTCTTGCACTCTGGTGGTCACATTGAGAAAGTCTGGTCCTAAGCCAATATGAAGAAGATTCGGGCCTACTATTTCTTCTATTTGTTGAAGAGTCTCAGGTCTAATTCCTAGATCCTTGATCCATTTTGAGTTGAGTTTTGTACAGGGTGAGAGATAGGGGTTTAAATTCATTGTGTTGCATACGGATTTCTAGTTTTGCCAGCACCATTTGTTGAAGAGGCTATCTTTTCTCCACTGTATGTTTTTGGCACCTTTGTCTAGTATGAGATAACTGTACTTACGTGGGTTTGTCTCTGGGTCTTTTATTCTGTACCATTGGTTTATCTGTCTATTTTGGTGCCAATACCATGCTGTTTTTATAACTCTTGCTCTATAGTAGAGTTTAAGGTCTTGGTATTGTGATACCCCCTGCGTCATTCTTCCTGCCCAGGATTGTTTTGGCTATTCTGGGTCTTTTGTTCTTCCATATGAATTTCATGACTGCTTTTTCTATTTCTGTGAGGAATGTCATAGGAATTTTTATTGGAATTTCGTTAAATTTGGACAGCATCTTTGGAAGTATGACCATTTTGATTATTTTGATTCTGCCTATCCAAGAACATGGAAGATCTTTCCATCTTCTAAGGTCTTCCTCAATATCTTTCTTTAATATTCTGTAGTTTTCGTTGTAGAGGTTTTTCACCTCTTTTGTTAGATTGATTTCCAAATTATTTGAGGCTATTTTGAATGGAGTTGTTTTCCTCAATTCACTTTCAGATGATTCATCGCTTATGTAGATAAATGCATTTGATTTATGTGTGTTCTTTTTATATCCTGCTATTTTGCTAAATTCATTAATTAGGTCTAAAAGTTTCCTGGTGGAGTTTTTTGGATCCTCTAAATATAGGATCATGTCATCAGCAAATAGTGACAGCTTGAGTTCTTCTTTTCCTATTCCTATTCCTTTAATTTCTGTGGTCTGTCTAATTGCTCTGGCTAGCATTTCCAGCACAACGTTGTATAGAAGTGGTGACAGTAGGCATCCCTGTCTTGTTCCAGTTTTTAAAGGGAATGTTTTCAGTTTTTCTCCATTAAGAATGATGTTGGCAGTGGGCTTAGCAAAAATAGCCTTTACAATGTTGAGGTATGTTCCTATCATACCTATTTTTTCTAGTGTTTTGAGCATGAAGGGGTGCTGTATTTTGTCAAATGCTTTCTCAGCATCTATCGAAATAATCATATGATTCTTAACCTTAAGTCTATTGATGTGATGAATTACATTTATTGATTTCCGGATATTGAACCAACCTTGCATCCCTGGGAGAAACCCCACTTGATCGGGGTGCACTATCTTCTTAATATGTTTTTGTAAGTGATTTCCCAGAATTTTGTTGAGGATTTTAGCATCTATGTTCATCAGAGATAGTGGCCTAAAGTTTTCTTTTCTAGATGTGTCTTTGTCTGGTTTTGGTATCAGGGTGATACTAGCTTCATAGAATGAATTTGGAAGGGTTCCTTTTTTTTCTATTTCATGAAATACTTTTAGGAGTGTTGGTATAAGTTCTTCTTTGAAGGTCTTGTAGAACTCAGCTGAGAATCCATCTGGTCCTGGGCTTTTCTTGGTTGGTAGGCTTTTGATGGCTTCTTCTTTTCCATTGCTTGAAATTGATCTGTTTAAATTGTGTATGTCCTCCTGGTTCAGTTTGGGAGGATCATATGTCTCTAGGAATTTGTTGATGTCTTCAAGATTTTCTATTTTATTGGAGTATAGATTTTCAAAGTAGCTTCTAATTATATTTTGTATTTCGGTGGTGTCTGTTGTGATATTTCCTTTTTCATCACAAATTTTAGTAACTTGAATTTTCTCTCTCCTCTTTGTTAGTGTGCTAAGGGTTTATTTTGTGTACTTTTTCAAAGAACCAACTTTTTGTCAATTTTTTAAATTGTTTCTTTTGTTTCAATTTCATTGATTTCAGCTCTGATTTTTTATTTCCTGCCTTCTACTACTTTTGGTGATGAACTGTTCCTCTTTTTTTTTTTTGAACCAGGGATTGAACTCAGGGACACTTGGTCACTGAGCCACATCCCCAGCCCTATTTTGTATTTTATTTAGAGACAGGGTCTCACTGAGTTTCTTAGGGTCTCGCTAAGTTGCTGAGGCTGGCTTTGAACTCGCGATCCTCCTGACTCAGCCTCCCAAGTCGCTTGGATTACAGGCGTGCGCCACCACGCCCAGCTTATTCTTTTCTTGAATGCACTCAATGCAATGAATTTTCCTCTTAGTACTGCTTTCATAGTGTCCCAGAGATTTTGATATGTTGTATCATCATTCTCATTTACCTCTAAGAATTTTCTTATCTACTCCCTGACGTTTTCTGTTATCCATGCTTCATTCAATAGCATATTAGTTAGTCTTCAGGTGTTGGAGTAATTTCTGTTTTTTCTTTTGTCGTTGATTTCTAATTTCATTCCATTATGATCCGATAGAATGCAAGGTAGTATCTCTACTTTTTTGCATTTACTAAGGGCTGCTTTGTGGCATAACATATGGTCTATTTTAGAGAAGGAGCCATGTGCTGCTGAGAAGAAAGTGTATTCACTCATTGATGGATGGAATATTCTATATATGTCTGTTACGTCTAAGTTATTCATTGTGTTATTGAATTCTATGGTTTCTTTGTTTAGTTTTTGTTTGGTAGATCTGTCCAGTGGTGACAGTGGTGTGTTAAAGTCACCCAGAATTATTGTGTTGTAGTCTATTTGATTCCTGTAATTGAGACGGATTTGTTTGATGTACATGGATGGGCCATTGTTTGGGGCATAAATATTTATGATCATTATGTCTTCTTGATTTATGGTTCCCTTAAGCAGTATGTAATGTCCTTCTTTATCCCTTCTGACTAACTTCACCTTGAAGTCCACTTTATATAAGGATGGAAACCCCCACTTATTTTTTTTATGTATTTGTACATGTCTCCTATAACAGTTTGAGAAATATAGCATGCAAGAAGAGTTTGAATGTCTTTTTCAGATGATGGAGATGAGATATTTTCAAGTTATTTCAGGGATGGCCAGCTATGGATACATTTTTAGTTAGTGAGGGTGCAGAGGAACCTGTCGTGTAAGTATCATAGAGCAGTGGAACATTGTTCAATCTGTAATATCAACCCTAACACTCCCCCTTTCCTGTATTTCAGTTCTTGTATTTTTGCTATTACTGTGGGCTTTTTCTTATTGGTGCTATGAACCAAGCATCAGTCTTCTGACTTGCTCATCATTCTGCTTACTCATTCTTATATCTCATAGCTTCTACTTATTGCTACCTCAGGCTCTATCCTTTCTTTTTTCATATTTCCATAAAAAGAATAGTGTAGACAGTCAATTCACAGTTTGAGTGGTTCTTATGGTAGGTGATGGCATTGGCAACTTTTGACAGACTTTGTGTGACTTCCTTTGAGCTAGCATTGTTACTCTGATGTAATCAATTTTGGCTAGGGTTGCAAGGTCACATGGCTTGGAACATAGTGAACTTTTAAGGACATGGTCAAACTTCTTTCCTGAAAAGGTTCATGCACTGTTAAGTGCTCAGAGTACTGGAAAAGTTCTCTCCAGGGAGCTAGTGTTTTGCTTTTATGTTAAAATATATATCAAAACAATACTCCCCATGGTTAAATTAGAATATAAATATTGCTTTCTAGGATTTTTTTTGATAACGTCCTCATTTTATTTTAAAAACATGGCATTAAATTTCACTGGCAGTCTTTCTCTTATTGAAAGAATATATTAGCATGCAAATTTGGTATTGTTAATCAAGAAAAATGGTTATGCTTGTATGTTTACAAACTTGCCCTAATAAAATTAATTTTTTTATTATTCTTTCTTTTTTTTTTTTTTTTTTGATGCTAAGGATTGAACCTAGACTCTCACACATGCTAAGCACGTACTTTACCACTGAGGTACAAAAGTGAAGTTTTATAAAATATTCTGCTCTTTTGGACAAAAAATGGAAATTAGCTTTGACCTTTGTAGACTATATATATTGGACAAAAAAGGACTCTGTTTAGATGATCCCAGTTCTGTTGGCAATTTTCAAAGCATCATAATCAGGAGCCAGTAGAACTCCTGCTTTCTCTCCATCAGGCCTGATCAGGGTATTTAACCTCAGCTACAGTTTATTTGATCCGGTGTTTTTTGACCTTTACATCCGTAATGCACAGTGTGTTGTTTTCAGTCTTCTTCATGGCTGACTCAGTAGTCAGAGGGAATTTGATGATGGTGTAGTAGTCAAGCTTGTTATCCTCTTCTGAGGATATTTGGGCTCCCTCTGGGGCTGCAGTGTCTTGGGTCCCTGAAAGGTTGGTGACATGCAGATCTTTTTATGGCAGTGAACACCCTTAAACACTACCTTCTTGACCTTCAAAGCTCTTGCTTTGGCTTCAGCTTTGGGAGGGGCTGGAGCTTCTTTCTTAGCTTTCAGTGCTATCATGGTGAAAAGCAACTTTAAAATATTTTTGCATGTGAAGACATAGGCCTATTTTTTTTTTTTAAGTGAACTTATCCTGGACTATTATTGTCTTCATTTACTTCATATATTGTTGTTTTGATTACAGCTCATTGCTTAATTTTGGCCAAACAATTGAAAATTCATTAAATTAGTATTTTAAGTTCAGTTAATTTCTTTGCATCTAACTCCAGATCTTAAAAATGCCAGAACCATGCATTTATGTTTTTTCTCCTTCCTTTAATCTTTTGAAACCAATTTTCAAGAATCTTCCTTATTATTATAATTATTATTATTTTTTTTTGGTACCAGGGATTGAACCCAGAGGCATTTTACCACTGAGTCACATTCCCATCCCTTTTTAAAAATATTAAAATTTATATTTTTTTAAATTTTGAGACAGGATCTTGCTAAGTAGCTTAGGGCCTCACTAAGTTGCTAAGGCTGGCCTCAAACTTGTAATCCTCCTGTCTCAGCCTCCTGAGTCACTGGGATTACAAGTGTGCTCCATCATGCCTGGCTAAGAATCTGTCTTATTTTTGCCACCTATCTGGTTATTAGTGATTTAAAAAAAAATTCATGGTTATGTAGGACTTAGCAATTTATGAAACATTTTTAAATGTTCTAATCACTAAACTTTCATAATTTTATTTGGAAATTACTTTATGGGTGAGTCATCATTTTATGGGTGAATAAATGGAAATTCTGAAAGTTACATTCTGAAGTTCACATAGCCACTATGCAGCATGAGTTAAGACTGAGAGTATTTCTTTGCTTTTGATTCCGTAAAATATATTTTAAAAAGAAAGGAAAGAAAATCAGAAAATATGATTCCTAGTTTTTTTCTGAAGTTTGCTGTAGGTAAAGAAAAACAAAACCAAAAGTAGGTTCACAAAGAAAAGATGAAGCATTGTATTTTCAAAGAGCTCTATAGTTCTCAGTCCCTTTTAACGAGCTGCATGAATATTAATAAGCCTGAGTATCTTTCTTCATGGTGAAAGTTTGAACTGGATCTGTGTTCTTTTTTAGGCTCTAAAGTGCTATGATTCTATGAAGCTGTGATAGTTTATTTTATTGATTTTTTAAAAATGTTTATACAGGCGTGAGAGGTCAGGATTGTTCATTTTAAGATTAACACTATTTTTTTATTGGTTCTTCTTAGTCATACATGATAGTAGAATCTATTTTGATAAAATTATACACCCATAGATTATATCTTATTCTAATTAGGACTCCATTCTTGTGGATGGGCATGATGGTGGGATTCACTTAGGTATTTTTATACGTGTACATAGGAAAATTATGTTAGAT
Source organism: Glaucomys volans (assembly GCA_020662805.1). Taxonomy (NCBI): domain Eukaryota; kingdom Metazoa; phylum Chordata; class Mammalia; order Rodentia; family Sciuridae; genus Glaucomys; species Glaucomys volans. Next base: position 272,036 of record JAJEJO010005295.1, on the reverse strand, counting down.
TTATTCTACTGTCTTTCCTATTCCTATCCCCCTCCTTCCTTTTGTTCCCCTTTGTCTGATCTACTGAATGTCTCTTCTTCCCTTGCTCCCACCTTTATTGTGGTTTAGTGTCCACATATCTGTTAAAATATTTGACCTTTGTTTTTTGGGGATTGGCTTATTTCACTTAGAATGATAGTCTCCAGATCCATCCTTTTACAGGCAAACATCATAAGGTCATTCTTCTTTATGGCCAAGTAATATTCCATTGTATATTTATGACACAATTTCTTTATCCATTCATCTTTTGGTGGGCATCTAGATTGGTTGCATAGCTTAGCTATTGTGAATTGTGCTGCTATAAACATTAATGTGGCAGTGCTACTGTAGGATACTGATTGTAAATTCTTTGGATAAATGCCTAGAAGTGGGATAACTTGGGTTGAATTGTGGATCCATTCCTAGTGAGTGAGATGAAATCTCAGTGTAGTTTTGATTTGCATTTCCTTGATTGCTAGAGATGTTGAACATTTTTTTCATATATTTGTTGATCATTTTGTATTTCTTCTTTCGAGAAGGGGTTGTTCAGTTCCTTTGCCTATTTATTGGTTGGGTTATTATTATTATTTTGGTGTTAAGCTTTTTGAGTTCTTTGTATATCCTGGAAATTAACATCCTTTCTGATTTGCAAGTGGCAAAGATTTTTCTCCCATTCTGTAGTTATCTCTTCATATTCTTGATTATTTCTTTTGCTGTAACACTTTATTTTTACTGTTAAACATTAGTCCTCATTTTCTATACTACTTTGTTGTTTTGAAAAAAGAAGACACCATAAAGATAGCTGAGTTGGATAAATTTGGTCAAATTATTCCAAAGTTAAGAAAGAAAGGATGGGAGAGAAAATAAAAATGTGCTGAGGTCCATTTCAATATCTTTATTTCCTGTACAGTATTTAAATTTTTCTGGATCAACTTAGACTCAGTTTTAACTTAGGAAGGAAGTTTGTTTTAGAAACTTGTTGCCTTTCAACAGAGTTCCTACAGCTCTTTGGAAGCCTATGTTTTAAGTTACTGTTTTTCTGTTCACATTTTCTAGCCGTTTCCATTATAAATATTGAGGAACTTTTATGTACCCGTTTAGTCTATTTCATGTTTGAGTTCCTAATTAATTTAAGTACATGTGATAGATGAAGGCAAGAAAGAAATAGCTATGAAGGATATTTTGTTCCTTGAACATAAAATCCCTATGATTCTACCTCCAATTAGAAGAAAGTACTTTTATACCTATTTTTTTTTTTAAATCCCCATTTCACTTTATTCCCAGAAAGCCTTTTCTTCCTGAAGCATAAGCTTCTGGCTTCTTTTGTATACATGAATATATCAGTTGAATTTAATTATCACCCCAAGGATTATCTCTGTCTTAACTCATTGTTTGCTTATGAATTGCCTCATTCTCAGAAAAAAATTTTGAAAAGCTTTATTTTCCTTTAAACAGAACATATACATTTAAAAAATTTAAAATGATCAAAGAAAAATTGGATTTTTTAAACTTTCAAGTCCTATAAGGTTTTAAATCTTAATTATGTTTTAAATATATAATCAATTTATTGAGCTGTAATTCACGTTTTCTTTTTAACTTTTCAACTATAGTTTCAGTTTTTAAAAGTCATACTTTTTTAAACTTTTAAATGGAGTTTTTCATTTAGCTTTTTAACTTTAAAATCACAAGTAAGAGAGTTTGTGAAAATTCAGAATAAAAGAAACCATCCATGAAGCCTCTTCTTATTTTTATACATATAATTTTATATGTATGTTTTTCATTATGTAACTTTGTTGAGTTCCTTTTAAAATTTTTAGTTGTTATATCAAATAATTTTGTCTACTTTTTTATGGGTTACCAATCTATTTTATTAGGTTTATAATTATCCTTTGAACAAGTAAATATATCAGGAAAGAAGGAAGGAGCAACATGGTAACAGTAGCATAAAATGCCAGTGACTCTAAACCCTATTAAAACAAAGCAACTAGGATAGCAAAACACTAAAAACCCATACTGATGGAAGTGATGCTACTTTAGTTTGAGGCCTAGCCTTTAAGGAGCTTTTATTTCTGCTCTGCAAAGCCAGTGTCCATGTTAGTAGTCCAGCTACCTATTGCCACCATGCTATGGAGAAAGCCAGGCTAGCTACATGGCTCTGATGAGTAGAGAGGCGCTCATGCACCAGTTGTGGGATTGAAGTCGCCTTGTATTGTCCAGATCAGCCTAGTTGTTAGCTGAATGAAGCACAGTGAGTAGTTGCAATTGAGACCACATGGAGTACTGGGATCCTCCCCAAATTCTCAACTGACAGAGTATGAAATAGGTTTTAGCCACGAAGTTTTAGGCTGGTTTCTTGTACAGCAGTAGAGAATTGACAGACCAACCAAAGTGATTTTCAATTATAAATTCCTATCAACATATATGAGTATTGTTTTCATGAGCTTTTTCTTAGGAATCTAATAGACCGTGTTTTTCAGATATCAAAAAGACTACAGAATTACCAGTGTAAAGACCTGTGGTAAGCATTAGAACTAGGATAAATGGGTCCATAAAGGAGTGTACTATTTTCAGCAATCATATTTTTATTATGGTGTTGATTTTATTAATTAGATACTCTTTTCTGTGTATTGTGCAGTCAAGCAAATTAATTATTTTAAGTAATTCTAATTCTGTTAATCTCCTGTGTCCTTAAGAATCAAGAGTGTCAGCATGGAAATAATGATATATAGATATAAGATAGAAGGTTAAATAAATACCCTGTACTTTTGATTTTTAATTGGAAGTATCCTTAGTAACTTGAGATATTTTAATTTTATTTTAAAATAGTATAAACTTTATATATTTCTCTGTATATATTTTACATATGTATATGTATAATGTTAATCTGAGAATGTCTATATCTATATTGTGGATTAAAGCAAATGAATATTTATACTATATTTTAATTCTGACATTTCCTAGCTATGTCTGTGGAAAATTCTCAGAAATGAACAAAACTAGTTCCCAGAATGTGGTCTTGAAATGCTGTTTCTTCCTAAAAGAAACAAGGGCTTCTTTGAGAACTCTTCGATTCCAGGTCTGGTACTTGAAATGTATAAAATGATTTTGAAACATTTTATACCAGATACCAAGGAAGATATTGGTGACTCCTAGGTCTGTGACAAAAGAAATCAGAAACTAATTTAAAGACACCCGAGGTTGATCAACTATCTCACTTTTAGCCCTAAAAGTTCTAAATTTGGGAAATCTTAGTCTTAGGCAAATTGATACAGTTGATCACTCTCAGAGGCTGCCACTAGCCAAAATGGGACAATTTGACCATTAACAAGGGTAAATGCTCAGTGAATTGGCATCTCATATTACGTTTACATTTATGAGTTTATATATAATGAAAAAAACAAAATAACAACAAATTCTTGTTATTTGTTCATCATTAGTGGATATTAGGAAACCCTTCCTTTTAAAAATATAAGCCAAGAGAAAGATTATTTATTCTTACTTTCCCGAATGAGCAGTACCTTTAAGGATAAACAAATATCCTTGAGGTAAAAAATTTTTGTAGAGAAATTTTTATGTGCCAGCAAACAAAGATTAAACAATAGTATCACCATTTTGCATTTACTTAGGTTTTAATGGATTTTGGTGTTTATTATTAGTGGTTGCTAATAACACAAAAGGAGAAAGTTCAACACGTTATAAATTTATTATCACTTAATGATTAACTTGCCAGAAATGATGAACCTGAAACTGAAGAAACTGTCTATATATCCAATTTACTAAAATGTAGGAAATGTAGAGGATAGAGGAACTTCTTACACTACCCTATGGGAAAACAGTCAACAAAACCCATTCTGTATAAACTCTGTAGGTCAGATGATCCAGTGTATTCAATAGTTACAAAGACTAAAAGGTGGGGAGGAAACCCACAGATTAAAAAAGGGTGAAATTGCAACACTTAGGTATATATGTTTCTGTAGTAAAAGTATGGAAGTGATTACCATAGAAGTGAAAATAGTTTCTCTTGGTAGGGTTGATGGTTGGAGGGTGACATGATTGGGAGGGAGTGCAAGGGGTGCTTCTGTGTTGGCTCATACAATTCTGTCTCCTTTCTATGGGTGGTCCCTAGTTCATATAACTGTATATCTCTGTGTGATCTTCTATCATATATTTAATAATAAAATGAAAATAAGGACATTGGGCAAGGCAAATATATTGGGAAATGGTGAGAGTTGATGCTTTATAAATTAGCTAAACTTGTTGACTGAGAATTTTATTAAATGCTGTTCTTGGAAGATCCAGTATAATCTGTAAGTAGAAAGGTATTAAAGTTTATTAAAAAGAGGGCTGTAGTACTGAAAAGTGTTTTTAAGAAGACAAATGTGTTACAGTGAATTTCACTGAGAGACTGGAAAGCTAGCCAGGAGTGCACTGTGTTTAGATGAAGGTAATAGATTTTGATTAGGGTGATTCTTGTAGGAATAGAAGAAAAGTAGCAATAGTTGTATTATGCAGTAAGATAGTCAACAAAACCTGGTGATAGATTATGTATGGTTGTGAAAAATAAAAACATTAGAAATAAACTCAAAGATTAAATGTTTGAGGATACTCCCTTTATATTGTGTAGGACTGAGGAATTCTGAAAGGGTAGTTCTATGTGCTGTAGAATAAGGTCTTGTATTTCTCTTTATGATGTATTTTGAACCCCAGAGAAGTGGTTGCTAGAGATTCTGTGTTCTAAATTGTTCATCTAAAAAGCCCAGTTCTGACAAGTAAGCAACTGATAATTGGTTGTTTCTGTTAAGTATAAGTTGGGACAAAGAGATATAAGGGTGACTTTTTTTTTTTTTTTTTTTTTTGGAACCAGGGGTTGAACTCAGGGACACTTGGCCACTGAGCCACATCCCCAGCCCTATTTTGTATTTTATTTAGAGACAGGGTTTCACTGAGTTGCTTAGCGCCTTGCTAAGTCGCTGAGGCTGGCTTTGAACTCGTGATCCTCCTGACTCAGCCTCCCGAGTTGCTTGGATTACAGGTGTGTGCCACCACGCCCGGCTGAGGGTGGCTTTTCAATGTTCTTTTTATATTTTGAATTCTGAATCATGCTTGGAGCATCAGAAAATAAATTGCATTTGATTAAAGAATAAAAATTTCCAAATCTTTAATTTCTGGGAAGAAATTCTGATTTGACAATCTATTATTTTAAGTACTTCAAACCACAGTTACTCTGAAAATCAGTCAAACATGTTTAATACTTGGGTGTCTGTGACTTAAGTTTGTTTGTTAACATTGTATATTTTTGTGCATGGATGCGTAGCTTGTAGGTTCATGAGTGTGGCTAAATGTGTATTATGTAGCTTGTAGGTTCATGAGTGTGGCTAAATGTGTATTATGTATTATGCGTTTCACCCATGAAAGAAAATTTAAAACTGGAGGCTTAGGGTCCTTGACTTTGTGTGTGTGTGTGTGTGTGTGTGTGTGTGTATGTGTGTGGTGCTGGGGATTGAACCCAGGGCCTTGTGCATGGGAGGCAAGCACTCTACCAACTGAGCTATATCCCAGCAAAGGGTCTTGTCTTCCTGGAGCTTTTAATTCTTATTGCCACCATTTAGGATTTTCTTCTTCAGCGATCATGTCTGCTTTCCAGCTAGCTTTGGCACTGCTCAAAGATTATGGTGATGAAGCAGCATAGACTGTTTCTCTTGGCTTTGTTATTACTGAGGCTAAAGATCATTATAGATTGTTTATTTCTCCGGACTCCTTTCACCTCACTCTTTCCAAGGCAACTGTTCTGAATCTAGTTTCTGTAGCAAAGTGTTCTGAAATACATGAATCTTTCTTAGCCTGATAGGTAGGAGGTAGACATGAGCAATGGGAACATGGTGATTAAGGGTTAACATGTGTGCAATCCTTTGGATAGATAATAAGCCTTTAGATAGGTTAAGGCTTAGTATTAGATCTGGGAAAGAAAAGGGAATAGAGGCAATGTGAAAGTATGTGAGAGATTTTTTTTAATAACTATTTTTAAAATATTAATATAAGTGATAAAAACCATTAGGAAAATTCAAGTGGGGCATGTTTATTCCTTTTGGTTAGTGAAACTGGGAGAAGTTTGAAGACTGTTCAGCTTGGCACCTAGAAAAGAGATGCCAGGGTTGGAGACAATAAGTAATAGGAAGCCTAGCATGGTGTCTGTCAACTTGGCTGCCTTGGTATCACCTGTGGATATTAAATAAACTAATGCTTGTTTATCACCCCTAAAGATTCTGCTTTAATTGTCAGGGCTACCACCTGGGACTAGAACTTAAATTCAGTGTGCAGTTGAGACTGAAAATCATTGATTTAGAAAAGAAAACTAATATGATGACGATTAGGACTTACTTTTTCTTCTATTAGGTGCAGGATCTCTGGTCTAATTCCTAGGTCCTTGATCCATTTTGAGTTGAGTTTTGTACAGGTTGAGAGACAGGAGTTTAGTTTAATTTTGCTACATATGGATTTCCAGTTTTCCCAGCACCATTTGTTTGAAGAGACTGTCTTTTCTCCACTGTTTATATTTGTCACCTCTGTTAAATATGAGATAACTGTATTTATGTGGGTTTGTGTCTATGTCCTCTGTTCTGTACCATTGGTCTACCTGCCTATTTTGATGCCAATACCATGCCATTTTTGTTACTATTGTTTTGTAGTATAGTTTAAGTTCTGGGATGGTGATACCTACCACCTGCTTCACTCTTCCTGCTAAGGATTGCTTTAGCTATTCTGGGTCTTTTATTCTTCCAAATGAATTTCATAATTGCTTTCTCTGTTTCTATGAGGAATGTCATAGGGATTTTAATTTGAATCACATTGAATTTGTACAGTGCTTTTGGTAGTATGGCCATTTTGACAATATTAATTTTGCCTACCCAAGAACATGGGAGATCTTTCCATCTTCTGAGGTTTTCTTTAATTTCTTTCTTTAGTGTTTTGTAGTTCTCATTGTAGAGGTCTTTTACCTCTTTTATTAGATTGATTCCCAGGTATTTTATCTTTTATATTGGCTTAGGACCAGACTTCCTTAACATGACTCCCAAAGCACAAGAAATAAAAGCAGGAATCAATAACTGGGATAGATTCAAACTAAAAGGAAACAAACAACAATGTGAAGAGAGAGCCAACAGAGTGGGAGAAAATCTTTGCCACACACACTTCAGATAGAGCACTAATCTCCAGAATCTATAAAGAGCTAAAAAAACTTTACATCAAGAGTACAAATAACCCAGTCAGTAAATAGGCTAAGGAAATGAGCAGACATTTCACAAAAGACGATCTACAAGTGATCAATAGATATATGAAAAAATGTTCAACATCTCTAGTAATTAGAGAAATGCAAATCAAAATTACCCTAAGGTATCATCTCACCCCAGTTAGAATGGCTTTTATCAAGAATACAAGCAACAATAGGTGTTGGTGAGGATGTGGGGAAAAAGGTACACTCATACATTGCTGGTGGGTTCGCCAATTGGTGCAGCCACTCTGGAAAGCAGTATGGAGGTTCCTCAGAAAACTTAGAATGGAACCACCATTTGACCCTGCTATCCCACTCCTTGGTCCAAAGAACTTAAAATCAGCATACTACAGTGATGCAGCCACATTAATGTTTATAGCAGCTCAATTCACAATAGCTAGATTGTGGAACCAACCTAGATGCCCTTCAAATAAAGAAACTGTGGTATATATACACAATGGAATATTATTCAACCATAAAGAAGAATAAAATTATGGCATTTGCCAGTAAATGGAGTTTACATGGAGTTGGAGAATATCATGCTAAGTAAAATAAGCCAATCCCAAAAAACCAAAGACCGAATGATTTCTCTGATAAGTCATTGAGGATACATAATGGGGACTGGGGGAGGTAAGGGAAAAATGAAAGAAGGATGGATTGTGTAGACTGAAATAAGGGGTGCGGAGGGGGCAGGGAAGGAAAGATCATAGAATGAGACAAATATCATTACCTTATGTACATGAATGAATATGCAAATGGTAAGATTCTAGTTTGTGTACAACCAGAAAAACGATAGTTGTACTCCATTTGTGTACAATGAATCAAAAAATAAATAAATAAAATAAAATAAAAAGAAGACTGGTCTAAGACTGCAAAGAATCTTTGGCTTGCACAATGTCTCAATCCCAAATTCATTCTATTTGGGATAAATTGGAGTTTATTGTGAAGAGTAAATAATGGTACAGTTGGTTGTTCCCTAGAAGATTTGATACTTTTTAAGATTGGTGTTTATTTAGGGAAGTAAGGCATGAATGACTCTTTAGCATCTGGAAAGAATGGACAGATTAACATATTAATAATAATCATAATGAAACCTAATGGATCTACTACACATATTTAACATTGTGATATTTGCACAGGTTGCCTGTGATTTGCTTCGGAGAATTATTCGCATCTTATATCTCAGTAAGAGACTGCAAGGACAACTGCAAGGGGGAAGTAGAGAGATAACAAAAGCTGCTCAGAGTCTCAATGAACTTGGTAAGTCCTTTTTTGATTAAACAGAGGTTTAGAGATTTTAAATTTTTGATTTGTTTGACATTATTACCATTAACAAGTATTATTGAGCAAGTTTTTAAAGAGTTGACTGTAGATAGCACTGTCTCACTTTTCAGAATTGGTGAGTAAAATCAGTTGCTTTCTTCAGTGTTTATCACTTTAAAAATTATGTGATGAATTGGTCCTTTTTCATATGTAGATCTGTAGATTTTGACACGTGTGGATTCATGTAATCACCACACAATCATGATGTAGAATAGTTCCATCATCACCTCAGATTTGCTCATCAACACTTTATAGTCACTCACCACCTGCCTCTAATGCTGGCAACCACTGATCTTTATTGTTTTAGTTTTGTCTTTTTAAGAAAGTCAAGTGAATGAAATCATAAAGTATGTAATCTTTTGGGGCTGCTGCTTTTACTCAGCATAACACCTCTGAGATTTATCCAAGTTGTTGGGTGTACCAGTTGTTGGTTACTTTATATTTGTTGGAATACCATTCTGTGGATGTGCTGTGGGTTGTTTATTGATTCACTGGTTGAAGGACATTTGTGTTCTTTCCAGTTTTTGGTGATTACAAGGGGAACAGCTATAAATACTCCTGTATAGGTTTTCATGTGAGCTTAAGTTTTCATTTCTCTAGGGGAAATGTCAAGGAGAAATGCTGTTTTTTTAGGTGACAAATCCCATGTTCATTTTATGCCTACATTTCTTTATTTGTTCAATCTATTCTCAGACATTTATAGCAGGCCCTTGGCATTCAAGTGTTTAGTGTTCATGGTTTTGACTGCTAACGAGCTTCAAGGTCCATTATATAGCAATTTATAATTTTTCAGGGAAATTTTTTAATAATGAGTACACAGGAATACCCACACCTGTTTTAATGAGACTTTGTAGTTTTCTTTTTTTCATTGAACACCCAGTAGGTTTTCTGAAGTGGATATATTTAGCAATATTTTGCAGCACTTTAATAGGTTCAGAAGGTCTTTGATTATGCACATCTAAAATATCAAGAATCTATGGGCTGGGATTGTGGCTCAGTGGTAGAATGCTTGCCTAGCATGTGTGAGACACTGGGTTTGATTCTCAGCACCACAGATAAATAAATAAATGACATAAAGGTCCATCAACAACTAAAAAAAAAAAAAATATATATATATACATATGTATATGTATATATATATATATATATATGAATCTGTTTACTCTTGTTAGTGTGTTTTCAAAGTAGTTATGCCAAAGTAACATCAGAAAAATGTACATTACATGTTCTTTCAGAATTTTCCTGTCTTTGATATTTCAATTACATAGTCATGCTGTAGTTCAAATACTGTATTTTAATGATTAAAGAAATGGAATACTTGGGAGGCTGAGGCAGGAGGATGGCAAGTTCAAAGGCCACCTGGACAACTAGTGAGAGCCACAGCAATTTAGTAAGAACCTGTTTCAGAACAAAACAAAACAAAACAAAACAAAAGGGCTCTGGAGATGTAGCTCAGTGGTAAAGCATCCCTGGGCTCAGTCCTGATCCCCCTGCCCCCACCCAAGAAATGTAATAGCTTTCACGAATCAAGCTTATATAACATTTTGGTTGTATAGTGTACAAATATGGACTTTGTTTAGTCTCATCATTGGGAATATATCTGACTTGCTATTTAGTGTGCTGGCATTATATCATATAAAAAGTTAATTTTTTAATCTATGAGTAATGCTTGAGTGTTGTTTTCATAGTACGTTCTAAACATAGGAGCGTAAAAATCTAGTATTAGTTATTTCTTTGTTCTATCACACTTAATTTTTATGCTCCAACAAAAAGGATAATGGAATTATTAAACACAGTTACAAATTATTCTAAGGCTTATTATATGTTTATCATTACTGATAATCTTTTATATTAAAAAGTAGCTAAATTTTTATTACGAGTGTTTTCTTCTCTGATGGATAGATGTTGCAATACAAATGGTAATATCTTCTTTAAAACCCTGTAGATAGATTAGTTTCCGCTGTAAAGAATTTCATATAAACAGAATCATATGCTTTCTATGTGTTTTTTCCCAGCTTTTTTCAGTCGTCATAATTATTTTGAAATGCATTAGTGTTGTGTTTATCAACAGTTTCTTTCTTTTTTATTTATTTTTATTTTTTTTTTGGGCACGGGGGAGTGAACCTAGAGGCACTTAACCACTGATCCACATCCCCAGCCCATTTTTGTATTTCATTTAGAACAGGGTCTCACTGAGTTCCTTAAGGTCTCGCTATGTTGCTGGCTTTGAACTCACAATCCTGACTCAGCCTCCTGAGATTACAGGTGTGCCCCATCACAGCTGGCTAATAGTTCATTAGTTTGAACTCACAATCCTGACTCAGCCTGCTGAGATTACAGGTGTGCCCCATCACAGCTGGCTAATAGTTCATTAGTTTTTTTTATTGCAAAGTGATGTTCCATTGATAGATCACGGTTGGTGGATATTTGAGTTATTCCTAGTTTTTGGATATTAAAAATCAAGTGTTATGAACTTTCATGTACAAATCTTTGTATCGTTTCGTTTCTCATTAATTACCTAGGAGTGGAGTGTTTGCATCATATGGTAGGTGTGTGTTTAATTTTTTAAGAAATTACTGAGGTGTTTTCAAAGTAGTTGTAATACTTTGTATTCTTATCATTAGTGTGTTTATATTCTGCTTCCCCTACATCCTTGCTAACATTTATTATTTTTTAATTTTAGTCATTCAAATTAGTTATATTTAAATACACATTTCACTGGGGAATTTGCATAGATGGCATGTGTGTACATGAAAAGATGCTCAACATTATTATATTTTAGGAAAATAAAAATTAAAATCATTAAATTGGCAGAATTATTTTAGTGCAGACTTGTACTTTTTCAAGCAGGTTGTTATTGTGTATTGATTAAAAAATAAAACTACATTGTGTGCATTGAAGAATTCAGTTTTATCATTTGGATTTATAACTCTTCTTCAAGAACAGTCTCTTTTGGGCGAGGGTTCTTAGATTGAGCTCAAGGCCTTGTGCACGCTAGGCAAACACTCTATCCCTGAGCCAGATCCCTAGATCAAGAAGTCTTGAGACTAGACAAAATGTAGGTGGCTCATACTATAAAATGATAACATTTTTGTAGCATTAAGATAAAATACTTGGGAAAATGTTTATTGTACTTACTACTTTTTTCAGTTGTTGTTAACCCATATGAGCAAGATTCCTATATAATTTATAAATTTAATATTTTCAGAATGTTTTGAGTAGCTGGGTAAACCGTCATTATAAACTAGAAGATGGCAAATCTTTTAAAATTCAATTAGTGTCTCAAAGCACTTAACATGATTGGAAATATTGAAAAGGTTCTTATAATAATATGTGTCAACTGTGTCAAGTTGAGTAACAGATTTGCTTATTCTTTGAAATGCATTCCTGCTTTATCCACCTTGAACTGAAGAAACTGCATTGGTAAAAGGTGAATGTGGTATATTTCTGCAATCAGCATTAGCACTTTTTGGTTTTTCCTTTGTGATATTATTAGGTATTCCATCTATAATGCAGATACCTTAACCCACCCATAATACAGCTATTGGTGAACAGTTGAATGTATTCTTTGCTTCAGTATTATCAGTGCTAAAATTTGCTGGGTTATTGTTGGATTTGAATATTTAAATGTAGAGAAAATGTGAAAGATGTAAATGTACTATTTGGAATTTAGCTAGATGACTCTTTTCTTGTACATTGATTGCCTCGAATTTTAGAGAAGTTCATTTTGTACCTAGTTCTTTGCTATCTGTGACTTCTTTCTTTTAATTGTACATGTTTATGGGGTCCATGTTATAATTTGACACATGTGTATAGTGTGTAATAATCTAATTATGGTAATTAGCATTTCCATCTCCTTAAACATTTATTATTTATTTATGTTTGAAACTGTTGAACTCATCTCTTCTAATTCTTTATAAAAATATGTAATAGTTGTAAACTGTGGGCACCCTACTGTGCTGCACACAGTACTAGAGCTTTGAACTTTTATTCCTCCTAACTCTATCTCATTATCTGTTTTCTGACCTCTTTGTATCTCCTGTCTTCCCTGTTACCCTTCTCCCTTCTCCCTTCTAGTGATCACTATTTTATTTTCTACTTCTATGAAATTAACTTTTTTGGCTTCCATATATGAGTGAGACTATGTCTGTTTGCCTTTCTGTGCCTGACGTCCTTCATTTATTTCCTCCAGTTCCCTATATATCGCCACAAATGACAGGATTTTATTCTTTTTATGACTGAATAATATTTGATTGTGTATATGTAGCTCATTTTCTTTATCCATTCATCCATCAGTGGACACCTCAATTAATTCCATATCTTGGCTTATTGTGAATAGTACTGCAATAAACATCACTGTGCAAGTATCTGTTTGATGCACTGATTTAACTTTCTTTGGATGTATGCCTCATACTGGGATAGCTAGATCATATTTTAGTTTTTTGAATGTTTTTCATAATGGTTGTACATTGCCTCCAACAGTTTATGAGTGTTCCTTTTTCTCCACAACCTTACCAGTATTTGTTGTTGTTTTTTTTTGTGATGTTTTGATTATAGCACATGTTAAGTGGGGTGGGATGATAGCTCATTGTGATTTTGATTTACATTTCTCTAATGATTAGTGTTGCTGAACATTTTCCATATAGTTGTTGGCCATTTATATATCTTTTGAGAAATGTCTTTTCATATCACTTATTCACTTTAAAAATCAGATTATTAGTTTCTTTTTTTGGTTGTTGAATTTTGAGTTCCATATATATCCTGGAAATTAATCCCTTGTCTGATGAATAGTTTCCACATATTTTCTCCCATTCCTCAGATTGTCTCCTCACTCTGTTGATTGTTTCTATTGCTGGTGAGGCTGGTGAGAAGTTTTGTATTTTATATCCCATTTGTCTCTTTTTGCTCCTGTTGCTTGTGCTTCTGAAGTCTTGTTTTTAAAAAATTGCCCATGCCAGTGATTTAAAATGTTTGTTTTTCCTATATTTCCTTCCAATAGTTTCAGGTTTTATATTTAAATCTTTGGAGAGACAAGTCTAGTTTCAGTCTTCTTATATGGATATCCAGACCCAACACCATTTATGGAAGAGACTACCCTTTTTCCAATGTATATTTTTGGTACCTTTGTTGAAGATCAGGTGACTGTAGATATGTGAATTTTTTTCTGGGTTCTCCATTCTCTTTTTTTGGTCTGTATGTCTTTTTATGCCACTATCAAGTGGTTTTGGTAATTGTAGTTTAGTAGTATATTTTGAAGTCAAATATTATGATGTCTGCCTATGATTTCTTTCAATTACTTTCATTATATTTTTCCTTACTTATTTTAGAAAGGATTTTTTAAAGATTGATCTTTCTATTAGTGTCAACATTTATTAAACATTTTTGAGATTCATGACTGTCTATCATAACTAAGGATATGTTTCTGGTTCAGAAACTATTTTACTGACACTGAGACTTGATTAAATAGATGTTTATGGATATTTTATTGCCTTGTTCTAAAGAAGGCATTAATTTGACTCAATAATTCATAAGAACTAACAGCAAGGATGGAAAAGTCTAGCAAGAAAACAAATGAGGGATGGTATGTAGGGGATTCACATGATAGCCCAGCTATTAGATTGAAGTCCTCAATTGAGATAGGGGAATTCATCATTATCCTTTCTTGCTTCTTTTAATGGGCAATTATTTTCACTCTACTTTTGAGGGGAAATGGAATATGGGATTCATAGATAGGATGGCCAGTTCTGTCATGAACTATAATGATAAATCATTCTTTTGAAAATTTCCCAATTCTGTACATCTTCATAAATGCTATATCTTTCTTTTTGTGTGAACCACCTTCATAAGAGAAAGATTTATAATCTAGAACATGAATTCATTAACTTGCATTGAGGCATATGCTGTCCTTTGACTGAAAGCAATATGATTTTTCTTTCTGCACAGATGAAATGAAAACACATTCATAATAGGCAACTTGTTCAGTAAAATTTGAGTTAAATCAGGGGAAAGGTGGTTGTGTTATTCAGACGTTTGGCACTAACTGTGACAAACTTGATACTTATATCTTGATATTTACAATATGTGTACTTTACCTAGAATACTAAATAAAAATCTTGGGTCAGGGAGTGCTCTGATTACAACTAATCTCTTTATATGTAGTTTTTATTTGTTCTTCATGCTGTTGATTATCCTCTTTTGGTCTACAGTTTTCTCTAATTAGAATGCAACAAAATTTGATTAGGTTTCTGCCTCCAGTTAAAATTATATTTCAGAGCTTAGTTTAGTTATATTCCTGATGTGAATTGGAATTTTGAATATTTCCTAAATTTCAGTCATGTGTTTTTTTCTTTTGACCATTAGAATGATTTTCTGTTAATACCACTTGCTAAAATAAATGTTAATATTTTGGTATTTCAAATTTATAGGTCAATGTGATAAACTTTGTATCTTTTTATAATATTGATGCTTTTGCAACTGAAATGTGTCTTTTCACTTTTAAAATCTACTTTTATATCTTTCAAGTTATTATTTATTCAGAGTTTTTTATTATTAAAAATAATATACTATATGTATATCCTTCATGGTTTATTTTATCTTTATTTCTAGGTAAGTTTTTGTTACTTTATTGTTGTCTAATCTATTTTTGACTTGTCTTACAAATAGGGATTGAAGGAAGAAAAATTTTCCATAAAAAACCCAACTAGACTATACTTTTTACTTCTGAAACTCTGATCTGTTTATGAAAATCATGATTTATAATTCATTTAATTTAGTTACCAAATATCAGGTCTCAACATATGTACTCCCTGTACATTGTTAGGAACCTGATATAAAATGAGTGAATACTTGTAACTTTTGTGTTTGAGAAGTTCAAACTCTGTTCTTATTTTACTTTAAGGATAAAACTCATACAACAGCAATGATAGCAACAATAATGATGGTATCCATGGGGGAAAACCTTTCCTTCAGCTTCTTCATTGGAACTCATCTGCACTTTCCTTGAAGTAATATGAAAAGAACTTCTATCACTCTCTTACTATAAGATTTAGATAAATGTATTCATTTATTTTACAAGTATATATTGAATCCCTACTGTGTATGCCACATACTATTCTGGACATTGAAACTACATTACTGAACAAAACAAAATCCCCTTCTCTTTTTACAGCTTATATTTTCTTAAGGTCACATAACTGATGTATCTGTAAAAATACGATTGCAGTGCCTGAGCTCTTAAACCACTAATGCTGTATTCTTTCCTTAAACTCTGTGGCAGCATTTAATTGGTTTTTAGAACTCCCAGTATCTTTTTTTTAAAGGAGAAAATTCACATATTTATTCTACTTTCTAAGAATTCCTTGAATGTAAAAGTAGTATATAATTAGATGAAAATGAGAAAATGACCTTTAAGTATGACAGCCTCATACTTAAAGCCAAAATATAAAATATTAATATTTGTATGAATGATATAATGAATATTATGTAATAAGTATGTCTAATAAAGTAACTGATTGACTTTTAGTGAGTTAATGTTCTATATTAAGGCTACTGAATTAAAGATTATTTTTAAAGTATAATTAAGCAGTAAATGATAATGAAGCAATTACATGTGTTGAAAAACATTCTCTCCAATAATTTTTATTGCTTATGTTCTATTTTCTGAGTTTTACATTTTTTATTCCTAAGCTATGATATATTAACTCCATATATCATGAGAGAATATTCTTAACACTTAATTTATCACACAAGTATTTTATTGCATTTATTGTGAGTGGAAGTGATAGTGTAATTGTTTCATCTATTAGTGTTCTAATTGTAACTATGGTATTTTTTCAATTTGATAAAATAATGCTTTTATAGGCAACCATTTCTGATTTATGCACAGATAAAAAAAGTGTGATTGATATAATTTTTTTGCCACATAATAGATGGGAACTCAGTAGTACTATACTAATTAACATTTCTTGAGATGTCTATAGATGTTTTAGCTTATGAAAATTTTAGAAAGTTTTATTTTGTCTATTAAAATTGTGTATGGATAGATTGTAAACATGCTACAAAACTGTTTCTAGTATTAAATTAATTTCTTTCTTACAGGCCTTAGGTGATTTGTCTCTTAAATGCATTGAATACATACATAGTTGTGTGTGTGTGTGTGTGTGTGTGTGTATGTTTATGTGTGTGTGTGTGAGGCAGCTTTGCTATAAGGAATTCAGTGTGCATTTTTAAATCTACAATGTAATGACATATAGACATTTGCAGTAAGTATGTTTGATTTAGAATTTTATGTCTCTAATTTATTTACTTATGTGAATGGGTTTAGCTACCACCAGGTGGGGGTGGTGATGTGCTCAAATCCAAATGGTCAGAGAGGCTTACGTTTAGATATGAGTTTGCCTGTTGTAAAGGTAAATACGCATTTACACACCAACTAACACAAAATCCTCTTAGTTTTTAAACTTACTGAATTTATTGTTGCTAAAATTTATGTTTAAAAGATGATACCCATGTAGCATTAATCCTATTTTATTGGTTTTATCTTTCCTCATACAGTGTCAAATATTCAGGATAATATCCATATAAAAGCAAGCAACATACTTATTAGAAACTTTAGCCCCCATTGTATTTTATACACTTAAAAGTTTTGGTAGTATTTCCATATTTTTTATTCCATATGGTTGGTTAAGAATGCTAATGAAAAGCTGTATATTTTACCTATTGTCACTCATTGCTGGAACATTTATCACTGTTTAATTTATTTAGTGAAGTTTTGTGTGTGTGTGTGTGTGGTGGTGGTGTGTATTGAATCCAGGCGCTCTAACATTGAACTCTGTCCCCACCCTTAGTGTAAGGTTCTTTAAACTATAATTATAAAAACATGTCAATTTCTTGGTTCTAATGTGTTTTCTATTTGAATACTGAAGTCAATAGTGCTCAACCTCTTTTGCATTTTAGTGTATGTCACTAATAATGTTAATTTTTAAAAATTAAAATGTGTCTTAAATATACACAAACATTGCCCCTGACTCTAGGCTTATTTTGTTGACTGTTCCTTTTA
Source organism: Glaucomys volans (assembly GCA_020662805.1). Lineage (NCBI taxonomy): Eukaryota > Metazoa > Chordata > Mammalia > Rodentia > Sciuridae > Glaucomys > Glaucomys volans. The sequence goes on along the minus strand of JAJEJO010005295.1, from coordinate 254,370 downwards.
AAATGGTGTCAGTTTTCTTCTTAATGAATTTCAATTTAGAATCTCTAAAGCCAAATACTACACAGGAATCCTAGGAGGGTTGTTGTACTTTTTATTGTCACCATTATAATTCATTACTCTGTGAATAGAAAATCCCCCCCAAAAAAAAAATTTTAAAAAAGGAACAATTTTCAATCACTTTTTGGTTTGATAATTTTAAATTAGGAATGGGTTAAGTTAGAAAGATTCAATGTAAATTTATCATTATAGTATACTTACAGAATTCTACATTTCAGTACTGGGTAAACAACAGAGTAGGCAGGTATGACCTTCTGAGTGACATATTCATTTAGATTGGATCTAGTTTTGAACAAAACTTTGTTTTGTTTTAATTTGTTTTAATTTCTGTGTTAGATACTTGACCTCTCTTTTGATTAGTTGGAAATATGTTCTTTTGTTATCTATAAATGGAAAATAATGCTGATAATATAGTTTTATCATCACAACTAGGAATATATTCAATGGTTGGGGTGATGATCTGTATTATTTCCACATTGATTATGGTAAATTAAACATTTCACTTTGAAAAATAATTTCCTAAAGTCATTATATCTGGAAAACCATTTTCTAACATCTAAAGTTTGTAATCATTGTAGCTTAAAATGGTGAAATTAGTTATCTAGGGTTATATATCTTATGACTAATTTATTCTAGTGGGTACATCAAGAAGGCATGATGCTCAGAATGAGATAGATAGTATGTAGAAATTTATGAAGGTTTTGCAGCGGTAGTTATAGATGTTGTCAACATCTGTTTCAAAGTATTTATGTCTAAATTAAATGATTTGTATCTTTGATGATTTAAATGTTTACCTCTTAGGTTTTTCCAGAGCTATTTCTAGAGGAAAAGGCTGACATTGTCAGCAAGTATTCTTGAATACCTTCTACATATGTTCTAGGAAAGAACATTTGGTAGTTTTTTTGTTTTTTTTTTTTAATACAGGTCGCGCTTACATTCTAAATGGGTTTCCAAAACATATGCATCTATACTTATTCTGAATCTATACATTATTGATTAGCTTCTTCAGTGTTTTGAATATGATTTGTTCCCTTTGAAATTCATGTAGGAATTATACTTCTAGTATGGCAGAGTTGGGAGGTTAGGTTTCTAAAAGGTAATTAGGTCATTAAGAGGATTAAGGTAGTACTTGGGAACCCGAGTTGCCTCTTTATTTATTTATTTTTTTTGCACATACCCACTTGCCTTTTTCTGCCTTTTCATCATTAGTTGAAGTAGCCTGAGTCTCTTGCAAGATACTGGTGCCATGTTCTTGGCCCACTCCAAGGGCAATATTTGTTGACTGTCTATTTTTTTGTCCCTTTCAATCTGATCACATTTTCCACATTTTTGCATGTGAAATAAAGTTTGGTTGAAAACTGAACATTATACATAGTACATTTCAGTGATTTTTAGATTCTGTTCTGAATTGTTCTGTTGTTTTTGTTCTAACATGTGGATACCCTGGTCTCAAAGTGTGTATTTTTTCCTTTGCCTTGTGCGGTTGATGTCTTTGTTCAGTTCTTTCAAGTTATAGATGCTATATTTGTACTCTGGTGCTCTGTGGATCCCCCTATATGTGAATAGTTTGCTGTTACCAAGAATTTTGGCAGAATTGATAGTTAGATTATGGCATTTGCCTGTTTTTTTTTTTTTTCCTTTCCTTTGAGTGTTTCTGCCTAATTTTCCAACTGCATTGCTAGTTATGAGCTGTCTTCTGACATTTCAAGTTAGTAAGACCCAAGCTTTCTACTGCTTGAGCTATGTGCTCTCACTTAGGGAAAGCTGTCACTTTTTAAATTCACCTTCTTTCAGATCTTCTGTGGGTGGGCTCTTCTCTGACTTTTTCCTGCTTTTTTTCTCCTGAATCAACCCTTCTCTTCTTTTCTCAACTCCCCCTCTCCCTCCTTCCCTTCCTCCTTCCCTCCCTTCCTTCCTTCCCTTCTTTCCTTCCTCCCTCCCTCCCCCCTCCCTCCCTCCCTTCCTTCCTTCCTTCCTTCCTTCCTTCCTTCCTTCCTTCCTTCCTTCCTTCCTTCCTTCCTTGGAATGGCACCCAGGGGTGTTCTACGACTGAGCTGCATCCTCAGCCCTTTTTCATTTTTTACTTTTGAGGCAGGGTCTAAGTTGCTGAGACTGACCTCAAACTTGGAATTCTACTAAGTTTCTGGGATTATAAGCTTACACTGCCAATACCTGGCTGTAAACTTGTATTTTTTATTTTTTTTCTGTAAAATCTATGGGAATTGAGTTGGAGTTGTTGGTAGGAGTTATGTAGTAAATGCCCTAAGACAAAAAGACAACAATCTTGGAGTCCTTACTCATTAAAACTTCTCGTAATTCAAAGGTAAATCTTCCTCTGATGTGTTCTTGCCTGTGGTCATTTTCTAGTTCTTCCAAATGCTGTATTTTAAAAAATGCTTTATCTAGATTTGAAATTATCTTTAGGAAACTATGCCTGACTAGTTCACTGTGCTATTAATGGAATCTGTACCAAGTTAATTTTTATTTGCCTGTTTCTCATGTACACTCAAAGTCTATGAAATTGAATGGTGTTGTAAATTTGAATCACTTTGAAAGCTATCTGTATATGTTGAGAATTCATGCATTGCTTTGTAAATACAATTAGAAGTTAATGTTTAATGGAGACAGACATTTTATGCATATAAAAACTCTGTATTCCCAAAGAATGAGTGGATATAGGAATGTTTCATATAGTTTAAGTCGCTTTCAAACTTAGGACAATAAAGTTGCAAGTGATTTTACTTTGACTTTCAGAATCTGGTACTATTAAAAGTTTTGAAAGTATGAAATGCTTAATGGTAACTTTTAAAAAGACTGAAATTAGTTTCATATGATCATTTTTCTGGAATTATCAGACTGTTTTCTTTCTTTCTTTTTGTGGTGCTGGGGATTGAACCCAGGGCTTCGTGCTTGCGAGGTGGGCACTCAACCAACTGAGCTATATCTCCAGCCCTAATAGGCTGTTTTCTAAGGCAGAGCTTTCCTTTACTTAGAAGAGCAGCAGAAACACTGAGCCCATAGAAGTTATTCTTTTTGTCAAAACTAATTTGAAGTAGCAACACTTTCCCATTGTTTTCAGATATTTACTATGGGGATTCTAAGAGATCTGGATCTTGTGAATGATACTCATGTGTCTTGTTACCATTTGACCAAATTTGCTTTTGTTTCAATCACATGAAGCATAGTGTTGTTTTTGCCAGATCTCATTTAAACCTGCATATCTTTTAGTACTTGGTAGAAGATTATTTCAGAATAAAGATTTGTGGGACATAGAGACAGTAAAGCGAAGAGAGGCGTCTAAAGGTAGAAAGAAGTTCTGTTTTACAGTGAGAAATTTAACTTATTCAGCCTTGAATAAATTGTGTTTAGTTATTTTCTAGTTAACATTTTCATCACTGTTACCAAAACACTCGATAAGAATAATTTAAAGGTTGAAAAGTTTATTTGGGGTTGATTGTTTCAGAGGTTTCTATTCATAGATGGCTGACTCCAATGTTCTGAGCTCAAGGTGAGGTACCACTTCATGGGGGAAGGGCCCAGCAGAGGAAAACTGCTCAGCTCCTGGCAGGGTCAGGAAGGAGAGAGCAAGGGGAGGAGAGGTGGAAGAAGGGGCCACAGGGAATTTGCACCATTCTAGGACATACCCCCAGTGACCCACCTTCTATAGCTGTGTTCTACCTGCTTGAGTTACCTCCCAGTTAGTCCATTCAAATCTGGATGGACTAATTAGGTTCTAGTTTTTCTAATCTAATCATTTTACCTCTGAATATTTCTACATGAAGAGAAGTTTTGGGGGGATTCCTCATATCTAAATCATAATAGTTATTTCATTTAAAATGAAATAAGAATATAGTGGTAATACCTATTAAAAAGGTGAAATTTCTGATAGAGGTAGTATTTAATGATGCAGTTACTCAGCATTTTGAATTCTAATGTTTTTGTTCCTAACAACTTTTGTGGCTGAAATAGTGTTATATTAGTCAGTTTTTCCTTGTTGTGACCGAAGTACTGGACACAAATGACTTAGAGGAGGAAACTTTTCTTTTGGCTCATCAGAAGTTTAGTTTCATTGCTTTGTGCCTGAGGTGAGGTAGAATATCTCCTATATATATGTATATGTATATATGTACATATATACAGAGAGAGAGAAGGAGAGAAAGATAAGGGGGGATAGAGACAAGATATAATTCCAAGCACATGCCCCCCGTGACATACTTCCTCCAAATGTAACCCACCTGCCCACAGTTTCCTCCCCTCACAGTAGTCCATTTAAATTATTAATCCACTAATGGATTAATCCACTATCACAAAGCCCGCATAATCCAGTAATTTCTTAAAAGCCCTACTTCTGGACATTGCTGCATTGGGGACCAAGTCTTCAACAGCCTAGCTTCTAGGGGGCCATTTCAGATGCAAACTGTAACAAGTATCTTAGTTTATTTTGTGCTACTATTATAGATTACAGCAGAGTGAATAATTTATAAAGAACTCACAGTTCTGGAGGCTGGGAAATCAAAGATCAAGGCACTGGCATCTGATGAGGGCTACTTGCTGTGTCATCACATGGCAGAATGTGAAAGGACCAGAGAGATGAACTCTGTTTTCTCATGTGGTGGAAGAACAAAAAAGGGAGAACCCACTCCCAGAGTCCTTTTTATAGCATCATTAATCCATTTGCAAGGGCACAGCCCTCATGACCTGAACATCTCCTAAAAGACTTCACCTCACAACACTGTTAAATTGAAAATTAAGTTTCCAACATATATATTTTGAGGGACATATTTATATCATAGGAGATAGTGACATGCTTTGTAGCTTTGTTCCTGACTTCAAATCACTGTACCTCAACAAATATGGTATGATAGCAGAGTACTGTTTCCCCCAAATATGTTCATGTTCTAACCCACAGAACCTATGAATATGTTACCTTGCATAACAAAAAAGGATTTTACAGTTTTGATTAAGGCTATAAGTTTTGAGATTAGACTCATTCACCATGCATCAGTTCTTGAAAGTGGAAGAGGAAGGCCAAAGAATGAATCAGAGGTTGGAAGAGGAGACAGGAGAAACCTGAAGCATGAGAAGTGCCCTGTTTGTCATTGTTGGCTTTTAAGATAAAGGGAAAGGTTTATGATTCACGGCATAGAGATGTCCTTTAGAAGCCGGGAACTGCCCTCAGATGATAGCCAGCAAGGAAATGGGACCTCAATCTTACAACCACCACAGAAACTCTGAATTCTATAAATAACCTAAATGAGCAAGGAAGAGATTCTGCCTTGGAGCTTCCAGAAGGAATCTCAGCCATGTTGATTTTAGCCCATTGATACCTATTTGTCCTGCCTATCCTCATGGACTGTGAAAGTACCAGAGTTAATATGACTTGTACTGACAGAACTAGATATTTTTTAAATTTAAAGATATGAAATGTAAACTGATGATTAACAAGTAAATAGATGTAATGAGATATTGCACCTCCTCTGCCCCGTTACTCTTAAAGAACAAAGCAAAAGCAAATAATGACCTCATGCCACATTAAAGATTCTTAGAAGTAAATAATTTGGAAATTGAAGAAAATGGCTTTTTGTTCTAACCAGATTTACACATTCAGTTCTATGCATATGTTTTAAATCCAGTCTTTTTTTTTATGTGCTCATGTGTTTATGTGTTTGTTTTAGAGTTTACATAGATTAATAAAGCCCATCCTTGGTCTTTGGGGATTTGTAGGATATTATCTCAGACATGGCTATTGGTATAGAGTGAGTCTAGTTATGAGTCATAGTTACTTAATTTATAATAGAAATAAAATATTTAGTCAGAATTTCATTACAGTGAGCAGGAAATTTTTCATGAAGTTTCCTTTTTAGGCTAGTATCTTAAAATCGTGCTTTTTCATACTCTGTTCTGCAGAATCCTTGTGAGTTGAAGAGAATGTTGAGCTATTTAATTCTGGTCCCCAATTTCACTTCATTGAAAGTAGTTTGCTTAAAAAAAAAAAAAAGAAGAAGGGAAAGAAAGTAGTTTGTTTTTATCTTGTTCATAAATTTGGGCTGGGTAAACTGTTTTATTTGAAAGTTCTCTTACTAAAAGAAGTTTGAAAATGAAAGTCATGGTTTCTTGGAAAGTATATTAAAACATTGAGGCAGTTGCAGGATCTAAACCTTCATTAGGGAAGAGACTTGGGAAACTTGAATCTTTGGACATGGTGGAGAGTATGAATTGTTAAAATATGTATTGGCAGTTTAAATGGAGTCAGAAGAGTTAGTGGGATAAAATGGGAAGTGTTTTATGGTAGCCTAAATCCTCCAGCTTGTTACAGTTTCTCTTCAGGGATAGAATACCCAGAACTGGGTGTGATGGCACATACCTGTAATCCCAGCAGCCCATGGAGTGAGGCAAGAGGATCATGAGTTCAAAGCCAGCCTTAGCAACTTTGTGAGGCACTAAGCAACGCAGTGAGACTCTTGTCTCTGAATAAAAATACAAAAAGGGCCAAGAATATGGGTTAAGTGCCCCTAAGTTCAATTTTATGTACAAAAGAAAAGAAAAGAAAAAAAAAAAAAAGGAGTACCCAGGATGATGTTTTCTTCTTTGGAAGATAGAATAGAGGCATCTTAGTCTTTTTCATACTTACCAATTGTGGGACAGAGGGTAGAGAATAGAAAAAGTGATATTTTGTTTGTATGTTGTTGCTTTTTGATAAGGTTTTGGGATGCTTAAGAATAGATATCTAATTAATTGATGTAGAAACTTGCCACCTGAGAGTAAGTAATGAAATGGACATTTTTAAACTGAGTTAAACTGTAGCAATGAAAATAAAAACTAAATAAAAATGGTTAGGAAGACTTGTTCTGAGGACAAATGACTGAATAAATCTTATTGAATGGGAACATGGAAGCAAGTTATTTTAACATAATAAGCAGAATAGCGGTGTTCATTAACTTCTTTCATCAAAGTAATATTCACTTTACTAACACATAAAAGAGTCTTAACAGTATCATAAAATTCCACCATAAACAATTATATCCATTTCCACTAAAAAATTTTATGATTAAAAGACAGGAAAACATAGGATTTGAAGCTATCTAGGACCTTGGTTTGAATTCCATTTCCATCCCTCTTGCTAACAGTGTGAAGTTCAACAAATTAACTTCTTTCTCAGGGTTCCAGAATTTATACATTGTTTTTTAATTTTATTTATTTATTTTTTTAGTTGTTGATGGACTATTTATTTATTTATATGTGGTACTGAGAATTGAACCCAGTGCCTCACACTTGCTGGGCAAGTGCTGTACTACTGAGCCACAACCCCAGCCCCTATAGATTGTTTTAAACCTTTACTCCACATAGAGAAGGTCCTCAAAATAATATTTTTCTCCCATCATTCTTTCTTAAGAGACAGAACTAAAGAATAATTTTTTATGTGATATTTTAATGGTTACATTGGGCATATGTCATAATCTCTAGTTGTGTCTTCTTCTCTGTGCTCAAAAATGCATTTGCAGTTCTAGAAAAGAATAGATGGTACTTTTATGCACGTATTTCTCCTGAATTTATCCCCAGTGGGAACAAAATATTGAAGTGTTATAGTAAAGATTTTCAAATTAAGGATAGGCACTGGAGAATAAGAAACATTTAAGAAGAGTGAAAAATTAAGTCTCTGAAATACCTGTGGAGGCAAGAAATCATAGTGATTCTGTTTTTTAATTTACTCCTTTTAAAACTATGTCACATAATTGAATTGAAAATGCTTTTGCTAATTGTTTCTTTCAATAAAATTTTAGAGTAATAATGATAAAAGCATTACTGTGGGAGCCAGTACATTCTCTTCCTGTTGAGTCTAGTTTGACTTGGGTTTTCCATGACTTTTGTCATGTGAACTCCTAATACAAAATCTTGTCTGAATTGCTTCAGTCGCATCTCCCTTACTTGGTCCCTCAGTGAACCAGCTTGAACTAGGGTTGCTGTAGACAGTCAGTCACTACTAACATACATGCATGCATGGCAATGACTATAAGAAGAGGGAGAGAAAATTCCATCTTACTGACATTGTTTGAGCTGCTAAATCCATCAGAGTCTACTGCCCTGCCCTCTTCAGTTATGGGAACCAACAAAGGATTTTTATGCATAAAAATAATGATAAAAGCTTATATTGATCCTAGGTGGCAAGTACTATGCTATAAACATTGTGTATGTTTTATCTTAGTGAAGCTCCACAGCAGCCCACTCAGGTGGATTTTATTATTTTATAGATAAACAGAGTCTGGATGAGATTAGGTTGCACTCTCAGGATTCTAACTAGTGGGAGTGGGTGGTTAGGCTTCTTCTTTCTTTCTTTAAAAGAAATATCCTCTCACCTAGCACAAAAGTCAAATTAAAGTGACTCAGAGACTTAAGACTTAGACCAGAAACTTTGCAACTGCTAGAGAAAACATAGGATGAACACTCCCAACATATTGGTGCAGGCAGCAGCTTCCTTATCATGACCCTGAAAATGGAAGAAGTAAAACCAAGACTCATTAAGTGGGATGACATCAAATTAAAAATTTTCTGCACAGTAAAGGAAACAAATAGCATGAAGAGAGAACATACAGAATGGGAGAACATCTTTGCGCTACTCCTCTGGTGGGATTAATGTCCAGAATATATAAAAAAACTAAAATACACATAACACCAAAAAACAAAAAATTTAACCCAATCAATAAATGGGCAAAGAACTAAATAGATATTACTAAAGGAGACACATAAATGGCCAACAAATACATGAAGAAAATGTTCGACATCAGGGAAATGCAACTTAAAACCATGTTGAGATTTCATCTCACTCCAGTCAGAATGGCAGTTATCAAGAATACAAATAATAGGGCTGGGGTTGTAGCTCAGTGGTAGAGTGCTTGCCTAGCATGCGTGACACAGTGGGTTCAATTCTCAGCATTGCATGTAAATAAAATAAAGGTCTATTGACAACTAAAAACATATTAAAAAAAGAATAAAGATAATTATAAACGTTGGTGAGAATCTGCGGAAGTGGTTCACTCATACATTGTTGGTGGGTTTACGAATTAGGATAAGCAACCTGGAAAGCAGTGTGGAGAGTCCTCAAAAAAACTAAGAATGGTTTGGCTAGATGTATAGCTCTGTGATAGAGTGCTTGCCTAGCATGCCCAAGGCCCAGAGTTCAATCCCTCGTACCACAAAAACAAAACAGAAAAACCCCACAAAAACCAACCAACCAACCAACCAATCAAACAAACAAAAAACCCCAAACCAATAGTCCACAGAAAACTAGGAGTGGAATCACCATATGACCCAGCTATCTTACTCCTTGATGTTTATTCAAAAGAAGTAAAATCAGTATACTATACTGATACAGTAACATCAATGTTTATAGTAGTGCAAATGGCAATAGCCAAGATAGGGAACCACCAGCCCAGGTGCCCATTAATAGATGAATGTATTAAGAGATGTGAGATACACACACACACACACATACACACACACACACACACACACAAAATATGGAGCTTTACTCACCCATAAAGAAGAATGAAATTATGGCACTTGCTGGTAAATGGATGGAAATGGAGAACACCACACTAAGTGAAATAAGCCAGACTCAGAAAATCAAGGTTTGAGCGTTTTCTCTCACATGTGGAAGGTAGAGCAAGTAAGGAGAAAAAGGGGGGGGGCAGGTGTTAGACATTACAAAGATAGAGGGAAGATCAGTGGAGTAGGAAATTGAGGGGAAAGGAGGAGGGACAAAAAAGGGAGAAAATACTGAATGAATTTGACAAAATTACACTTTGTAAATATATTTATACAATATATATAAAATACATTTTATGTATGAATTATATGTATCTCACAGAGAATTCCACCTTTATGTATATCTCTAAAGCACCAATTAAAAAAAATAAATGAAAAACCAGTAGTGTAGAAGAAGGGCAGTGGGGCAAGGGAAAAGGGGAGAGAAAGAGAGTACTGGGGACTGATAATGGAGTAACTTAAATTCCATGCGTGTATGATTGATTATCTCAGAATGATCCCAACTATTATGTACAACTGTAATGCAGTACCAAAAGAAAAAATTTGATGTCCATTTATTTGCCATGTTGCAAATTTGTTATTGAATTCATAAGCATTTTAGGTTTTTAATCTGTTCAGAAAACTCTTTCTTGAGTATCATTCTTTTATAAGCAATCTTTAGGGTAGATGGTTGAGGTGTATAATTATCCTCAAGTAAGTATTTGAGGTGACATTTTGAGCTTCCTTCTTATTAAGCATAATTTTTTTCTTTTAACAGTCAGTACAGTTGTCTTATTTAATGGAGTTTCACTTTTATTTCCTCAGCTTGTACTCTGGTCAAGGTGCTATAGAGAACCAAAGTTGTATGAGATTCAAGTATATGTCAATTTGGGACTTTTGTAAAATTTGGGTAGGTCTATAATATTGTCAGTGAAAGTTGAATGAACTATGCAACTTTAAAAAAAATTTAGTATAATGATGCCTTTTCCATGAATGCTCTTTATATTTTTCTTTTGAGTTATCATTTATCCTAACTGTGGTATGAGAATATCCAAGAAATACTTAGAGTATTCCAAGAAAATAAGAATACTTCTAAATCAAGAATTCATGTCTTGCTTCTGGTTATTTAAATGTATCTAGAGAATGTCTAAGGACCTTAAACATGCATCATTTAAATAGTCTATGCACTTTTAGTTTTAATATTTTTGAAGTCAAAAAATGGTGCACAGAGTGTCAATGTACAGTTTACTGAATTTTCACTCCTTTGGTTTTGAGAGCCTGGCCTAATTACAAATGTAAGAATATTGGGGAAAACTTATTCAAAGAACATTTCAAAGGTTGGAGAAATCAAGGCCCTCATCAGATGTAGCCACTTGATCTTGGACTTGCAGCCTCTACCACTGTGGACAAACAAACTTCCTTGCTTTATAAATTATCCATCTTAGGTATTCTGTTATAGCAATAGAAAATGTACCATGTGAGCTGGCTAATATTTAATGGAAAACTATCCAATAATTTATATAAATAATCTATTATTAACTATTATGGTCATTATTAACTATTATGGTCATTTATCATTTTTTACTGGTGTAATTGATGATCATCCTTGAATATTGATTCTTCCACAATTGTTTTATTGTTTCCTTAGAATAAATTTCAGAAGTTAAATTCTTGGTCATTGATTATTTAATGTTTGAAAATGAAAAATATCACTCATAGTAATGTGAAATAGCATATCCAAATTAGTAGTTACAATCATTTAAAATTATTTGCCAATCACATATGTGAAAATTGGTATGGTATGATGTTATTTTAAAATTTATTCTAATTTGCATGTTTTTACTGTCTGTATTAAACAATTTTATGTGTGCCATTTGATTCTCTTTGATAAAGTTACCTGTTTGTGTCCTTTGGCCATGTTGGTTTGTAAGTGTTCTTTACATAACAGAGGTGCATTTGCTTTATTATGTAGGCTGGAAATATGTTTCTGAGTTTTATTTCATTCTTTGATTCTTTTAAATGTCTAATTTAAAAAGCTCCTAATCATACGTGTTAATCTTATACTAAATAGGTTACTTTTGTTCCTTACCATAATATTACAAAATATTCACCTGTATATTCTTCACATATTTTTATTGTTTTATTTTTATTAGTATGTAATTTATTTTGATATAACTTGTGTACATAGCAACCACATCTCACATCTCCAGGCAGTACCATTTTCTGTCACCTAGAATATAATGTGAACTGTGCTTCCTGGGGTTATGAAACTCACTAACCCTGGGAATGGATAATCATTTAACTTTTTATTGTATTTCAGTTGTCAGTCTATTCATATTTTCCTTTTTTAAATCTTAGAATTGAATTTTTATTGTTTTTTTTTTCTTTTTAGTTTTTGCTGTTTGCAACTAGAGTTTTCCAGTTTTTTAAATAGGAAAACGGAATTGGACATATGCATTTTTTTATTGATGTTTTTTGAGATTGTGTCTTTGTATACTTGTAGGATGTCTCTAATTCGGCATTTGAAAAATATTGATTAATTACTACAGTATTTGGATTTGAATTATTTTCTATTAGGTATTATAAGTCTCAGTGAAGATCATTTGAAAACTTACCATGATCAGAGGATGAAAATGAGTAGAATTGTATCTTAGGAAGAGAAAAATGGAAGTTGTGAGAGATTGCTAGCCTCTGATTTAGTCTATAATTATAGAATTATATTGATGTAAATAGAAAGTGGAAATATGTTTTTTTAGATGCCTGCACATAGTGTTTAAATCTAGAAAGATACTCTTGGGACTCTGGAATCGAAATGCTATTTATTAATTTTTTTATTTGACTAATAAAAGCTGACTATAACCCATCTTTCTGTTTATCTCTTTCTGTTTCCACATTCATAGTCTGTGTACCAACCAAACAGACTTGTTCCCTGGTCTGGAGACTGTTTTCTTGCTTCTGTGTAATTGTTCATGCTATGTCTCTGCCTGATAATGCTCTTTTTTTCCCCCTCATGCCCTCAGCCAGTCTCATTTCTCATTAAATAAGTTCATTTCAGTAGCCATTTCTTTATGTAGCTTTTCTAGGTATGTATGCTCCTTTTCCATTGAGTTCATTGCTGTTTTTTCCCCTTGTCATTATATTTTGTCTTGTGATATTGATGTTGGCACATTCGTTTTATCTCTACTGCTTTTGTAAGTATATACAACCCAAACATTTTATGAAATGTTCAAATTAGGCGTAAGGGCTAAGTGCTGTCTAAATGAACCATTTAAAAGTACTTTATAATATTTTTAAGTGCTCAAAAGATAACAGATTTGTGTATTCTAGTAACTAGGATTTATGATTTATGATACAATTTTAGTAGTGCTTACAAGACTTGTGTACTGTTGTAACTGAGATTTATGATTACTGCTGTTTGACAGTGCTGGGCATTTTATGAATCTACCTACCAGATCTTGTGACATGTGTCATTAAGAAACATTCATGTTGAGAAATTATGTTGTAAAACCAGTAAGCATTTTTGTTAATATAAATGGTACTGATAGACAAATGCTCTATTTAAAAATAAGAGCTTCTTGTATCTTATTTACTTATTTAACAACCATGATAAAATATTTGTATGGTGTCATCATGTAGTTGAGAACATGTTTCTTTTTTTCCCCTCTCTTTTTTTAGGTTTTATTATATCTACTGTAATCGTATCTTTGAATCATCAGTAGAAAGATATTTTAGTGAGAATCAGGAAATGTCAGGCAAAATAGATTTTTCTTTAAATTAATGAAAATTGAATTTTTTAACTTGTCATTTCATTATTTGGTAACAGCCAACTTTTTACCAGAATGGGGTGCCTTTCTAGGGATTTTAGTCTTTCCCTAAATTCAGGTGGCTATTCACATTTATGGTGTGTATTTATCTATTTGTCTGTTAATCAATTTCTTTTAAGTTTTGTTGAGAGAGCTTATTTCTGAACAGTTTTTCTGAAGGCTCATCAGTCCAGGCATTTCTTTTTAGTGAATCTCGCAAGTTGGGAGTTGTAAGGAAAGAGAGGAGGAGTAAGTACATTAGAATCACCTGTAGACCTTTTTTATTTTTAAGAAAACCTGTCTTCTTTTCAGTTGAAAGTACCATTGTTCCTTTTTTCCCCAGTCTGATTGACTCCTTAAACATGTTACAAAATGGTTGATATTCACTACTGTAATATTCTATAATATATCCTTGGATTAAAGGGTTCTATATCTGGACAGCATACTATTTATTCTCATGTAATTATTTTATTAAATTTCCATTTAGTTGATGATATTATTATAAAAAGAGGAATATTATAATCATCAGTCTGAGGAGACTTCTTTTTACCTTTTCGATAAGATTGGGCCTTTTTAATATATTGAGGGATATAAGAAATCATCATATAAGACTTACATTATCTTTATAGTTTTGGAAAACATTGTTTATACATTATGTATTTTTTGAGAAGACCAGTGAGAAGATACTGCTCTCTGGTCTTAGTACCAGGAGTAGTTTCCACTGAGCAGCTCGATGATTTTTATCTTTCAATTCTGATTCATGTAATCAGATCCTTTTCCCTCCTTAAATGACCGAGTAGAAAGCACAGGGAACGATTTATGTCTCACCTCTTGCATGAATGCAGGACTTAATGATAAGTTATTATAAATAAAGTTCATTTCATAAAGGTTTCTTAAAACATTTTTTTTCATTTTTGTCATCTTCCTTGCTCTGATTTTATTACTTATTATCCCACTTAGTTGAATTGTATCTAATATTTTTAACTTTTTTTTAAAGCTGTCTTATATAGATGTTCCTCAACCTAAAATGGCATTACATCCTGATTATCCATTTTTATGTTTAAAATATCTTAAGTCAAACATGCATTTAATCCCCCTAATGTACTGAATATTATAGCTTAGCCTAGCCTACCTGAAACATGTCCAGAACACTTACATTAGCCTCCAGTTGGGCAAAGTCATCTAAGAAAAAGCTTACTTTATACTTGTTTCAGGTATCTCATGTAATTTATTGAATATCTATATTTGGCAATACAGTACACTGTAGTGTCAGTTGTTGTATATAACATTTATCAATTTTTCTTCCCTAGTGTCTTCCTAATACCTGTGGTAAATTTTGTTATAGTTTTGGATTATATGGACAGTTTTGGATTATATTTACTGATTTGTAAATCTTTCCTCCAAGGGGGAGGGGAATACACATAAACATACCCATGTCATTTTATTTCCAATTGCACGGGATTTACAAGAGTCCAGGAAATCCTTTAACAGTCATTGTTTATGAGGAGCATATTATTTGGCAAATGTTTTTCTATAAGATAGCCATATCCAGTGACCTGAACTCTTGTGTTTTTATTTTTAAGTTATATTCACTAGTAGCACATTTTCAGTAATAGTAACTTGTTATAGATTGGTTCTGATTCAGTTAATGAAAATGTTAAAAATCAAAAAAATTATGACAGAAGATAATGTCAGTGTTAGAAAAAAATTCAGCAAAAGGGTTAATGAGAAATGCTCCTAGAGTAGTGTTTTTGTAATATTTGAGATATTATCAAGTATCAGTGTTACTTAAGCTATTATAAAACAATAGAAAATTCAGGAATGTCATAAAATTATCAGACTAGTTGAATACTTTGTAAATTGTGTTGATGATACAAAGGAAATAACAATGACAAAGGAAAAATGTTTAATTCAGACTGCCTAACTTGAGTGACATCTGTTTAAAACATACAGAAATTATAGTTTTTCAGTATTTTCATTGCAAATTTATTTTAGAAGTAATTCATATCCTGTGTCCAGGATTATATTTTATAGAACTTTGTATTGAAATGAGCAGATATACACAAGGATAGTACTTAACTTACTGTCTGATAAGGCAATTTAATGACAAACATTAGCAATGCAACTTCATAATTAACTGTTTTGGTTGAGTGAAATAAAAGTGTATAGTAGTTTTTGATGCCATGTTTCATGTTTTATATAATTTTGTCTTCTGAGAGTATATGGTTTTTAAAGAAAAATTTTTGGGTTGGGGGTATAGCTAAGTGGCACATGCAATAGGTGCTGGGTTCCATCCCCAGTACAGGGGTGGGTTGGGGGTGGGGGACAAAAAAAACAACCAGGAAATTTTTGATAACTTCTTTAAAACAACAACAATAGCAACATTATTTTCATCCTTGGAAATCTTATGACCTACTAGATTGTAGTATGTATAATCCAGTGAAAATTTATTTTGTTAAAATAAATTGTTAAAAATTGTTTTCTTCAGAAGGCCCTACGGTCTGAATTAATTTCAGTGCTGTGTCTATATATTTTTATTTATTAGCTACCTGAATGTCACCTTGATATATAGTCTCTCTATCTAAAGTAGTGGTTCTTTTGAAGTTGAGTCTTGCTATGTTGTCTAGGAGGACCTCAAGCTCATGGGTTCAAGTGATTCTCCTGCCTCAGCCTCCCGACTGGGAGGTGGCTAGGGCTGGGACTACAAGTATGAGCCAGCAAGACTGGCTTTGAAGTAGTGGTTCCTAAACTGTAGCATGAAAATCACCATTAAGTACAGATTAATCACTTGACAGAGATTTTTCAGAGCTGCAACTCCAAAGATTGTATTGTAAGTCAGAGATAGGGCCTTGGAATTGGTATTTTAAACAAGCTCTATAGAGGATTCTGATATAGGTGAATTGCATTTTGAAACACCATTCTAAACAAGATGCAACAGTAGGTTGAGAAGCTTAAAAATTATTCACTTTCAATTGCACTAATATTTACTGACCAGTTAGTGTGAAGCTTAAAAATTATTCACTTTCAATTGCACTAATATTTACTGACCAGTACTTTGGGGGGAAAGTACTACATAAAAGCTTACCTTTATGTACTTTTATGTATTTTTAGAATAGCTTACTGTTACTGTAGTTTTGGATTAATAAGATGGTTTTATAATGTTAGGTAGGCTATGGTTTACTAGTATTTTGTTCAATAGCAAAAGAAAATAAAATTTTTTTAAGAATTGGGATGAAAACAAAGTGAGTATGTAAATCTGGTCATTTTTACATTTTTATTGAATCTAAGGTATTAATATTGTAGTGAAATGTAGATCTTTAGTTCTTCTCTCTCTAGTCCACATGCAACACTGCATACCCAATCAAAATACCCAACCAATAGTAAAAGATAGGGGATCATGAGTAATATTACTGACTCAAATATATGTATCTGATCTCATGGCAGTCCCAAGGGTTTTTCTCATTCCTATAGTCTATGTTTAAATGTGACCAAAGCCCTCATTTATTAGCATAAGCATTGAAACATTTTTATATTAAATTAAAAATTTTAATTTTTCCATCTGTTGCATTATTCATCCACAGCTGTCTGAAGGGAAAATAGTTTCTTTATATCCTTATTATCCTTTTTGCTGCTTTTTCTTTTATCCCAAAAAACTGGTGGAGGTGCCTTGGGAGTCTGCTTTGCTTAATAACTCTTAGAAAAATATGACATATCACTTTCATGGAAACAGGGTGAGGAAAATGACCTCAATACCAAACAGACTCAGTTCTCCTGCTTTATCGTACTTGATGCTTCAGCGTTTGATAGTGGTGGAGAGCTGATATTGGTGGCAGTGACAGGAATGACAGCACTTTTTACCACTTGCTGGTGGAAGTACAAAGCTGTCATGCTTGAAAGCCATGAGACAGCTTATTGGGATCTGTAAAAAATGTGTGGCTAGAATTGTAGCGATATGGTTATTGTCACATGTTATTTTGTCATGAGCAAGGGGAGAAATTTTATTGTAGTTTGCTCAACTCTTTTTCTTCTGCAAAATGGATAATCCTTATATGATGACAGCTTTTATATCAGTCATAAGCCCATTTTCCATTTCTACATCTCAGTGCCACTCTGTTCCAAACATCTATGAATTGTTTGGTAATATTTTTATATTTATTCTGCTTATGAGATAGATAGTATGTGTTACTAGATTTCTAATATGTACAGACTGTCAACTGGAGTGTCTTGCATTATTTTGAATGCTCTTTAGCAAAAAAAAAAAGAAAATTCTCAGAAGAAAATTTAATTTGAAGACTAACCTATGCTTCTGTGTTCTATTTGTATTTGTCTAGTAGCTGAACACCTCCAAGTATTTTACATAGTTTTTTTCAGTCTTACCTGCGTTTATTATCTCCTGAATTTTCTCTTTTATGATTCTGTCTGAGATCCTTTTTTTCTCTAATATTTATTACAAGTCAACTCATGCTTAACTTTCTTGAAATTCATATAGTGCATTCAGGAGTACAACAAGTGCCCATCTCTAAGATGTAAGGAAAACAGTCTCCAAAAACTCTCTTATTTCTCATTTTATTTGGAGGAAGAAATAAAAGAAGCACACTATTTTTCCTTGCTTTTTTGCCTCCATAAAAATGACCTGCTTTAATTGCCAAGTTAAGAAATGTAAACCTTTCTTATATTTTCCAAGGAAATCTTGAAATATAGTTTGAAGCCACTTGATTCTAATATAAACAGGTTTCTTTATTATCTTTTAGATATATTACTATTTAAACTTTTTAAACTTAGAAATTATCTTTTTGCAGCCCTTAACAAAGAATTTGAAATCCGTTTGTAATAAAGTAGATGTATGATATTTGTATTTTTACCTGCATATATATGTTGGCATTTTTTCACTGTTTATAATTTCCTTAAAATTAAAACTACTGAGAAAGATGTTAAGTAGATACTTAAAACATTCATTTGAAAATTTCATTTTGAATAGTTTCTAGTAACTAAGAACATTCTTTAACAATATTGTTTTACTTTATTAAATTTTCTTTTTTTCCCCAAAATTATTTTTGTTTTTACCCTGTGAGTCATTTACTTTATGCAAAGCATAATTAAGTATTTCTTCCATCATTGAGGATAATTTAGTTTCTTATGATCTTACTTGTGGCTCCTATTTTTAATAATTTTTTACACCACTTGGCTTTCTAGTCAGTTGGCACACCTTGTTGATTCTGTCTTCAGTTGCCTCTCACAGCTGTACACTTGTCATGTTTGGTTTTTCTTTTTCTTTCTTTCTTTTTCTTTTTTTTTTGATACTAGGGATTTAATCCAGGGGTGCTTAGCCACGTTCTCGAGCCCTTTTATTTTTTATTTTGAGACATGGTCTCACTAAGTTGCTTAGGACCTTGCTAAGTTGCTGAGGTTGATCTCTAACTTGGAATCCTCCTGTCTCAGCCTCCTGAGTTGCTGGCATTACAGGTGTGTGCCATGAGGCCTGGCTACTGCCATTTTTTTTTTTTTTTTTTGGCCTACTTATCCAGTTGATGGCAATGACTTCCTGTCTTCTGTGTCTTATACCATCAGCTGTCTCTGCATATTGCTGTTCAGTTTTTTGGAAACTCTTTTCTCATCCTGTTATAGTCTCCTGTTCAGATAATCTCTGCTGGCATTTTGGGCCTTCTATCTTATGGCCCCAATTTAACTTTTTAGATAACTTCTCACTATTGTATTACTTTCCTTCCAAAGATCATTTTTCTCTTCCCAAAATGTGTTTTAGGGGCTGGGGTTGTGGCTCAATGGTAGAGCGCTCGCCTAGCATGTGTGAGGCACTGGGTTTGATCCTCAGCACCACATTAAAAAAAATGAGTAAAATACAAGGTATTGTGTCCATCTACAACTAAAAACAAAACAAAACACTCCTAAAATTCAAAGTACTGACTCATCCTTGGAAGTCATACATTGTCACCTTCACCAAAATATGCTTTAGTAGTTTTTCTCAACCATACTTTTGTTTACATTTTTCTTAAATTCAACATAATCCTTTTCTTATTAAGAACTTGATTATTCTTTTTATAGCATTTACTATATTGTTTTTTCTTTCAGGTATTTTTATACTTTATAATGCAGCTTTGAGCTTCCCCAATCTAAAATCCAAAATGCTCCGAAATCCCAAACTTGTTAACCACAAACATGACATTTCAAGGGAAAAATTCTGCACTTGCCCTCATGTGACAGATTTCAGTTGAAATACAAGCACACTGAAAGTATTTCATAAAATGATCTTAAGGCTATGTGTGTAAAATGTACACAAAACAAATGAATTTTGTGTTTAGGCTTGGTTCTCTCTGCAAGATATGTCATTGTGCATATACAGATATTCCCAAATCAGAAAAAATATCTGAAATTTGCATTTCAGATAAGGAATACTTGACCTGTACTTTGATTATAGATTTCAAGCTCTTGAGGATAAGGACTCTATTTCTGTCATTCAGTATTCTGTCATACTGCTTCTAGTATGTAAGAATGCAAAGGTTAGCTGGATTACAATGCTTACTTAAATTTATAATTGTAAAATGTAATAAAACTAAAAATGTCACTGATTTTGAAATTATTGTAGTTAAATAAAGCCTTACCTTATAAGCATTTGCTTCTTATAATTTTAGATTTTCTTCCTTAGGTCTACAGCTTTTAAATGAGGAATCTGATTTTTAATACCTAGAGAACTGTGGTTTTGCTATAATATTTAGGGAATGAAAAAAAATAGACCATATGCCTAAAAAATTGACTTACCATGGTTGCAAAAATAGAATTATTGTGAATGGCATTTTTTTTAAAAAGCATAATTGTAAATAATTCAATCAGCATTATAGGTTTGAACATCATTTTTGGGTAGTAGTTGGTAGAACAATGTTACCTCCTTAAATGAACAAACAAAATAAAGAAGCCAGTGAAAATTTCCATACCTTTTGGAACTGTTTGATTAGTTTTTTAAAGTAAGAATTCTAATTCCTATCCTTTTGAAGAATTGATCCAGTTGGCTATATAGAAATTCGTATCTGTGTTTCTGACTTATAGCACGTGGATATAAAATTAGTTTTAAGAAGTGTATCAGGTTTACTGTTGTCTATATGCATTTGCTTTTAGAACTTACATTCTAACAGGAAAAATTAGAATTAATGCTTTTTTATGGGTAAAATTATTAGTAATAAGGTGAAATTTTTACATACTGGATCAATGGCCATCCTGAAGAAAATGAAGTTTCATCTTTTCATTGAATAAACAGTTAATTAAAAAAGAGTTGTCTTTAAGCTTATTTTCTCATTTTTCCCTGTAGTTGAAAACATTTGGGATTTGTTTTTGAAGCTGAATTTTTAACATAATATTATCTGCATTCACATATTATGTACTCTTTATCACATTAAAAAGCTATTAGCAGTTGTCCGATAGGTATGACTTTTCTTTTTGTAAATTAGTGGGTGCACTTTGTATACCTGAAAGATCATTACAGATGGGCAAAATGCTCATGAATTGTTTACTCCAATGTCAAGTGCCAAAATAGTACCTTTTAGGGCAAAGTTGCAACATTGTCATTTATTTTTTATTTTGTCATTACAGAAGATGAGAATGTATGAAAGCTATTAGGCTAATATATTAGAAATCTGTTTTTATACTGGTTTTTTTGGCATGCTTATAAACCTGAAGATTAAAAGTATTTAAAACTCAAAGGGGTTTTTCTTAACGTGAAGACTCTAAATATAGTTTTAATTTTTATTGAGAGTATAAAACTAAATATTAAAAGTTTAATTTATGCTTGGAAGTCTAAGTATAAAATGTACTTTATAAATGAAGATATCAGGAGATACTGTGGCAAATATATTTATTGAATAAAACTTTCCTTAATACTTGTATCCACGATGTTAGTTTTTCTTCAGAGTTTCAAAAAATAAAGTCTTATTGGCTTTTGCTACATTTTGCCAAATTGAAGCATTTCTCTAATTCCATAAAACAGTTGAAAATACAGCAGAAGTAAACTGGGCCTTTGCCAAGATTTGACATTATGTTAGCATTATTATCAGAAATAAATTGCTATTTAATTTTCTAGTAATCTCAGTGAATTGAAGCTATTGCATGTTGCTCATTTCCCAGGGATTAGAATATTCAGTAAACTAGTTTGGATGAATCCCATTTCTTTGTATAAAACTAATATATACTGAATTAACATTTTTAAATTTAAAAATGAACTATTACTTAATTTACTGAATACAATGTTAAAAAATAGAATAACCATTGTTTAGCTAACCAATTACAGTGTAGCAGGTACTTGTCTATTTTGCATAACTTATTGCTAACTTTCTCATAGTGATATTAGTACTCATTGCCAGATTATTACATTATACCAAGTGGAAAATATGTCTGATATGAAATTTCCAATCCTTATTATTGGTAGTTAGAACTGGTAATTGCATAGCTTCCTTACATGAATTGAGGATTGGAGAGAAAAATTTATAATGTTAAATTATATGGTGATGGAGTAGAAAAAGTGAGATTTATTGTTTCTTAATGATTTTCACTGTGGAAACAGAACTGTATTTTGAAGAACTAGGGAGCTATGATTGCTTAAGAACATTGTGTAAATTGTATTGCTCTAAAGTTGCTGTGTATCTAAAATTAGAAACAGGTGACTTTGTTGTTAACTTTTTGCAATGATATAAAAAGTCTTTTTTTCCTCTTCCTACTAATTAGGTTTGTATAATTAACTTCTGTTATACAAACAGAATCGAGTTGAATAAGGTTCAAAAATCACTTTATTTTAATAAAGTGATTTTATTTTAATGCACTGTTTTTTTTTTTTTTTTACCAGTGCTCTATGTTAACCTAGAATATTTGGCTTAGAATCAAGTAAAGTGAAGAAGGAAGTGCTGTAGCTTTTTGTTGCTTCCCTTTATTGTCAGTTCATTTGTACTTTATAGGCATAGTATCATTGATCTAGGAAATCAGTCTTTTTTCTTTTTTTTCATAGTAAACTTGAATTTTAAAGTTTCCATATCTTAGTGTGCATGGGGATGTTTGTCTTTTGTTGCATGAATTTTGAAATACTAGTAAATCCTAAGATTTTGTACATTGAAAAGAAAGAATGAAATTTCAACCATACTTCATTATTTTGGATGCATCAAACATTATAGGAAGTATACTATATCGGGAAACATAACCTAGTGGTACAGAAAATCATGAATTGTTTTGAGCCTATAATTTTTGTTTTTATGTTAAATGCTATTCCAGTTGTCATAATATAAATATATCTGTATAGTTTGTGGCTTAGAAACAATGCACTTCATATATTTTTAAAAAAGCAGATACCTGTGTTAGTTACTTTTTAAAGTTATACACTGTTTTAAGGCTATGTATTTATTCTTTAGAAAATATGACTTACATGAATATCTTCTGATGGACATAATATTGACAAAATATACACATGATATTTACTTTAACAAACTGCCATGCAACAAATACATTAAGTAATGAAGAAATTGAATATATATGAGCTAATCTAGTTGACATACACATTGAAAATTTACAACATAACCAATACTTAAAATGGTTTTTCTTATATTTGGCAGTAAGATCACTTTTTTACAATTTAAATCTAAAACTCTTCTGAATGTGGATTTGGTGAAAATTAGACTTTTCCCTAGTCTGTGACAACCTGAGGTACTAAACATTTCTCTCTTATTTCACTATCTTCGTATGTAATCTTTTTGTTTCTTTTAGGATCTATCCAAGAGTTGTGTATTACAGCATTATTAGGCATGGGATCAGCTTCCACAATGGAAACGACTCTTTTTTTCATTTTGCTTTTCAAAACTTTTTGAAATTTTTGTCTAGTGAATGCATATAATAGAGGATGAAATATAGTAGTTCCATAAGCCATGACTAGAAAACACAACCTTAATTTTACTAAAAGGTCACTTGGGCCTAAACATAAAATGGTGGTATTTAAAACAGAAATTGGTGTCCAACAGAGAAGAAATGTAGAAATAATCAGTAAAGACATTTTGAAGACTCTCTTCTGCCTTTCTCGCCGTTCACGGTGTCGCTTCACAGCTCGCCGGAGGGCAATTATTACAGAAACTGAAGTTCTTACACCAAAGACTACATTTCTCCCACCACTGCTTTGTGACATGTCTGTAGTCTCATGTTGTGTGGTTAGAGAAATTGTCTTTTTCTTTCTTGCTTTCTTCTTCTGCCCTGTTGAAAATCTTGTGCCTATTCGAATATTAAGAGCCTGAAGTATCTTGGTGTATGTGATTAACATTACTATTACTGTGAAAAAGAATATTGGGATCTGTACTAGAAGGTGATAATACATTCCCAGTTCAGTGTAGTATTCATTTGTACTGACACACAGAAGTGTCTTGTTTTCCCATGTATTTCCACTTTGAAGACTAAAAAAATTTACCTCAATAAAGGGAATTAAGAATGAGAAAAAAGAAAAAATCCAAATGGATATCATTAACATTACAGCTCTGCCCATTGTCAGAATTCGGTTTGCAGGTTTTACAGAGATGTCATATCTGTCCAAAGTGATAGCAAAAACGTTGATTGCTGTTGAGACACTTGCAAAAGAAACACAAGCCTCGTGGAAACAGCAGATGAGAGCTGTGTTACTCTCCAGTGAAAGCAGAAGGATAACTATAGTTAGAGGAATACATCCCACACAAATTATTACATCAAGTACATGAAGATTCATTGTAATAATGTTACTGACAGAGTTGATTAAGTTGGATTTCATGCAGTAAAGTACCAATACGGTGAGGTTGCTGCCAAGTCCCAACACAATTTCTAACATAAGAAATCCAGTGAGAGACACTTGAAAGCTTAGTGGATATGATAGTGCTTGGTACATATTGGTGTTGATGTCATCAATGTCATCTCGCACTGTAATGTTAGATTCAGACTGCATGTTGATTTCCAGAATGGGAGAAAAACACATTCTTTTGGAGCAGTTGGCTTTTTCCCTAGAAAGTGAAATAGAATAAATGGTTTGATATTTGGCAACTTAAATGATGTATAAAACATGTATTCTTTGTAATCAAAAAACCTTTATTGTGTAGTTTAATTTTCAAGTTTGTATGCTATTAATGAAAAATGTAAAATTAAGAAAGCATCAAGACTGCATTGTTTTGTTATAAAAGGAAATTACATTCTCCTTTCAGAGGAATAACTTTATGGGAATTGTTCCCCTATAGTGAAAAATTACTTGATATATTAAAAGGGTTTTCCTCATTTAGAAATAAATGAGACATTTATTCTCGAGAGAAGGCATATTTTTGTATAATAAACTACCCAGTATGCAAAACTAATTTTAGCCTGTTTTAAAATTTCATTTAAAAATGTTTTGAGTAGATAGAAAATAAATGCTATTTTAATATGCCTTAGCATGATGAGTGTAGGTGTAATTACTCCTGTGAGATTTCAGACGAACAGGGAGAGTGTTTATTTAAAAGGAAAAATGATACAGAGTACTGGTTTGTTTGAAACTGTCTTATCTATTGCTTCTGATAGTCAAAAGAACAATGTGGGGATATTCGGAATGATTTACCACAGAAATAGGCAAATGTTAAGTATTTTCTGTATCATGGTGAATATGCTCACTGAGTTCTTGCAGTGAGCAAACTTAAAAAATTAGAAGAAAAGGAACATTAGCCAAAGCAAAAAGCCACAAAGCTTGATAAAAGAGCACTAATCATTTCTGTAAATGATTTATTTTGTGACCACATCCTCTTGTATCTTGTAGGAAGAGAAAATTGAAATTTAATACATATTAAGAAATAGCCATTTTTGAAGTGGTTTAAAAGACTATTATTGGTTGATTTTATTTGTTTAAACAGTTGTTAAAGTAAAAAATGAAATGCTAAAGAAAAGAACTCTGTGAAAGGAAGGAAGCTTTTAAAGTTACACATTACCTCTGAAACCTTTTTTGTACATCACCCAGTGTGTAATTTTGAAGAAAACTTTGAAAATAGACAAACTCTTGCTAATTCATGCAAATCTATATTTTAATATGTAGGGGTTTAGAGTAATTTATAAAAATAATATCTGATTTTCTAGGCTGAAATGTCTAATCAACATATTCAGTTTAAAATAGGATATCATAAAACTACATTATTACAGGTACCTTATTTTGACTACAAAATTACATTCAAACAAATTATAAAAGTTATTTTCAGAATTTATGTTACCCTTTTACTTCATTTACTTTGACAAATTTTAGAATATAATTTCATTTCTGCATATTATTTTGGGGATAGTATTTCAGAAACAAATGATAACATTATTATAAATTTCTTTTGAGTGGTATAAGTATTAATAGAAGCATATTCACATAAAAGAAGATCTTAGCTAACACTGAAATCTTATAAAAATGGAAAATTTTAAGTGTGCCAAATTTTTTGAACTGACAGATTAAACATCAGGTCTTTGTCACATCGATTAGGTTTATAATTAAATAAAGCAGAAATGTTAAGTTAGATGTTAATTAAGAAAAATCATCTAGTTTCTTTTGCAAATGTTAAACAGTGTGGTGGGGTGCATGCATTTTCTGACCTACCTGTTTGCTGTTGCCTTATGGGCCTTTTGGTTCACTATGGCAAATTTTCACAAATTGATACATGATGTCATTGACAGATTTTGACATGATTTTTTTACCTGACAACAGTGAAGTAGCTGTGTTTTATTTCATGTCTTGTAGGAATTCTTTCATTTTCTCTCCAATACTTCAACTGCATGAATTATGAGATTTAGTTAGCTGATGGATTTCTAAAGAACAGTACATAATATTTGTGTTTGTTTTGCCTTAAAAAGTCACGACCAAGAGAAACTTCCTCAAATGATAGAAATTATGTTTCCCTTTGAGGGAATATATGATAGTGTCCCTTTATTTTCCAGAATATGTGAAAACAAAAAAGGAAACATAAGTTTTCTAGCTTCTAAAATGTATTTAGACATCCTTTTGTTACATTTGTAAATCTTTTTCTATATCAGTCCTCATTGTTTTGAAATGACTTCTTGATCACATAATTTACTTAATATTAAAATCCAGTCCCCGTTGTTTTGATGCAAACCATGTGCTATTTAATTTGGTTTGTTTTCATTAGAAGAGGATACATAATTGGTCATAAAGCTCAGATGGAAAAATCCATTAGTCACATCAATTGATATGAATAGCTGAATAGTGTAGAAAACACTTGCTAAAGGTTCATTTTGCTTGTTGATGGAATAAGTCATTCTCTTTTTTGAAATTCATGTTTCATTGCTTCTTCAAGAATCCATAGCTTCCACAATTCTGGTGTGTTAAACTCCCCCTTTAAAAATGCTCACCATTTTGTTTTCAGGCTTTGTAATTACATTGTATTTCTTTTCGTGGTTATTATTTGTATCATCTTCTTAGGATACTGTCGATTTGTTATATTCTAGTAGTAATATAGAACCTATTCCCTGGTTTTAACTCCTTAGTTTCTTAGGAGAAATATCTTGTAGTTTGTGGTTCAGAGAGCTAGGGAGATTCTCAGTCAGTTGCAATCTTCATATTGCCGGTTGTAAATACTGAATTAGTTGTTATGGGCCCTTGTGAAAAAGAAAACAAATGGTTAAGAAATAGGGTTCCTGATAATTTCTAATGAACTGAAAGTTACTTCAGTTTTTTTTTTTAATTTAAAACCATATAGTATTTGTTCTCAAAATAAGGAAACTGTATTGCTAGAACCATGGTTATATGCATAAAATTAAGTTTCTTGAAATAAAATGTTCCCTTGTCCTGGCAGAAATTGTATACATTTCTTAATGATATAGTTAAGCATTGTAAATATAACCATGAGAGAAAGGCTGTATTTTAAAAGTATTTCTTCTCTTTTTAGAAGCTAACCAGTATTTTCAGAGATTATAAACAGTTAGTATACACTAAGCATATTGCCATTCCCTCTTGTCTTTATAATGAATTTAACATTTACTGCTGTAAAAATGTAGCTTGCTTAATTATTAGCACATGGTTTGAATTTTAACTCAGATTCCATGATAAGATACTATAAATTCCATTGATAAATTACTCATGTGGTTAAAATATAAAAGGCAATACCAAAATGTAACTGTAAATTAAATAATTTTCAATGTCTATGTCCAATATTAATGTTAACATACAACTGAGTAATTAATAACAACTAAATGGTAAACATGGTTCTTAGAAGAACTGTATGCAATTTTTGGACACCTGAAAAAAACTGTATTGATCACATTAAGAATATTTAGTAAATCTAAAGTGATTTAAAAGCTGATGTCTTTGTAGACATCAGCTACAATACATCCTAAAAATTACATTTAAAATATATCATATCTTAGATGAAATAGATCTAAAAATTACATGTCTGACAATAAATAGAAATAAACGAACTTAAAATTCAGACTGAAAATTTTCAAAGTAATTTTACCCCATTATGCTGATTCAAAAACAGCTGTATACTATAAAAAGGAACACATCTTACCTTTGCTAAGGATTTGACAAATTCTTGATGTAGTTGAAGCATTTCCAGTTTTGATTGATTCATTTTGTTCACTTGTTAGTAGAGGACTGGGGGAAGAGGGTCATAAACATCTCTTCAGAAATGACCTTAATGAAAATATGTTTCTGTACTGTGCCATTGTTTCAGCAGTACTGCTAATGTATGGAACGTGTAGTGCTGCTTAGAGGCTGCTGCAGTCTCTCACTCTTCCTACTCTGGAATCAATAAGCATCCAAAAACACATAATAAAGTCATTTAACATACTGAAGCCTTCCTGTCTCCAGAGACAACGTTTAGATTCAGTCTTTATAAAAAGGAACTGCACTGCTTTTCAGAGGAAAGCCTGTTCTGAGCAGCTTTTGCAGAATGACAGCCTACCTTGTCGCTTCTCTCCACTGCAGAGAGATGCAGTGCATTCACTAATTTTGATTGGTCAGTTGTATCGAGCTTAAACTGTGCTTTATATGTATAGCAGGGATTTTCCCCCCACTATTTTATATAAGGGTGCTTTTTTAAAAGACTAAATTTATAAGTGATTGCATGTTGTTCTTAAATAGAACATGAGTAAATTAGTCTTTTAAAATCTGTGTTCTATTCTGGTTTGTTGGTCACTTATGCCAAACACTAGAAAATACAGGGAGGTGTGTGTTGGGGTGGGGGATCAGAAAGATTTACATACTAAAAAGTATTATATTCTTTTTAAAGCCTTGATAATTGAACTTGTGAATATTTTAGTAGTTATATATGTTTTTTGGTTGAGGTTCTTTGTTCTACAAATAGAAACCAACTGCATCTCTACACTGAACCATATTGAATTTCAACTAGTTTGTATTCAAGTCATCTCTGTATATTCCAAATTGTTGTGAACATCTCAAGGTGTTAAACATTGTTACTATTTCAGTATTCATTCAGCAATTTCTTCATTTCATTCATTCATTCAAAATACTAATCCGGTTGATCTAGGGTGATTTTCCCCTAAAATCTTTTTTTAAACATTCTATTGCTAATAGCACAGTTTTAGTGGTTAAAACTTTAATCCTTTACTTTCCATTTGGTGATTAGTACTTAGTCTTCACCTTTCATAACTCTTTTACTTACAAGATATATACTGATCTTTTGTCATTAATATTTTATTTCAGTTGGGTATTTTCTATTTTGTGACATGGGTACATTTCTTAGTGGATTGCTGTTTTGTAAATATTTTATGTAGCTATATGCTAATGTTGGCAAATATATGGGCAAAGGAAAAAGAAAGCTGCATGGCCTCATAAGTTATAAAACTAAATTATTTTTAGATATACTGTCAAAATAATAAAACTGGTATAAATAATAAACCAAAATATTAATTTAAAATTAAATTTTTATTAATTTCAGCTACCTGTAAATACATTTCTATTCTTGGTCATGAGAGGATACATTTTTTTTAGACTTGAGTATATATAGTGACTGGATTCTATACTTGTTGACAAAATTGAAGACACTGTCAATGGTAGAGTTATTAGAATATTAATTTTCACCTATTTCCATTAATTTTAGGAATACTGGTGATCTTTACTTTTCAAAATATTTTATCCTAAGTTTTAATATTTGTCATCAGAATTATTCTCTTACAATTTTGAAAAGTAGTATGCATTTTTATAATTGTTCACTATGTTCTTGAAAGGGGAATGGTTGATGAGCACATGAATTTTACATTGCATTTCTATAGAAATTGAGAATAATGTGGAAAATTTTGTCCTGAGTTTCTAGAAGTTTCTCCACAGCTTTGGGTGACAAGGCTTTGGTAATGATAAAAATGAAAATGTTGTATTATTGTTCATGCATTTTGAAAGTTGAGGGAAAGCATCTTTTTACCATGCCAGTCACGTTAAAAGATAGCTGATACAAAATGTTATTGTAAGCTCAAAAGTAAAATCAGAGAAAGAATGTTAGTATCAGTTTAAATTTGTATTGGGAACAAAGAAATTTATTAATATAATGAAAATATAGTGTTTTTCTGCCAGAGTTCAAGTATTTGGCTAAATTTATTGTCAAAATAGCCCCATAAAGTAGAAGAAACCAATGTACAGAGAAATCTGTTTACTTGAAAAAGTTTAGGTAAGTTAACCATCAGAGTCAGTGTTAGAACTCTGCAAACCACACCCTACTAGGTAGCTAGCTCTCTCTTTGTAAAATTATGAAAGTATTTGGACTTCGAATTGGACAATCTATATGCAATTACTGACTATTGGTTATATAACATTTGGTGAGTCAAGCTTTCTTTGGATCACGGTGTAGCTTTTTTTTTTTTGGAAATGTATTTCTTTGCTTATCTCTTTGTGAGATAGTGTTTCCACGTTTATTTAAATTATTTTGAAGAAACAAAATCTGAGGTTTCTGTAAGCAGTAATGGTAGCAAAAAAAGCTCAGGTCTGGACATTGCTGTTTATTTTGTATATAAGTGACTTGTGGTTAAAGATGCATAAGATTTCATAAACAGTACTTTAAAAAAATTAAATTCAATGCTTAGTCTAATTTTATTTCTTTTTAAAAACCGGAAATTTCCAAGTTACTCAGATCTTCACTGACTATTCCCAACATTTCATTTTTAACAACTATGCTATGAGATTGAGAATCAGATTTTGTTACTTTCATGAAGATATTATACAAATTACATGTCAGAATTTATAGATTCTTGTTGCCATAGTAATGGATTTTTTACACTTGTGCATTTAGTATATTTTGTATTCATATAGATAACTGATTTTGAAGAATGCTACAATTGGTAATTTGAATCAAATCTTATGTTATAAATAATTTTATAGGTTAATTTTTTACTTAATGAACTGGGAAAACATTTTGGCTTTCCCAATGATAATTAAGCAACAGATGTGTACCTAATCTCAAAATATAACTCAGTTAAATCTTTTTTTCAAAAGTTATGTTTTTAGTTTTAAATGTATTTTGGTTGCGTATCTGTTTTAATTCTAAAAAGTCCTGATATAGCATCTTTGACTTTTAATTTTATTCATTTGTCTTCTTAAATTTGAACAGCTGCCACTGTGTACATTGCACTATTCATATCAAAACATTCTTGTCCAGCTTTTGGGTCATTCTGATTCTCTTGAGTGTGTAATTTAAAAACTCAACTTTGTGAAATATTAGAATTAACAATAACTAAAAATGCTTTGAAACTATTTGCAAAGTATATATACAAAAGCAGAGTGTAGTTGTGATAAATCACTTTTTAAACTGTATTGTTTCAGAAAGGTTGCTTTTTCTTTTCTTTTCTTTTTTTTTTTTTGGAACCAGGGATTGAACTCAGGGACACTCGGCCACTGAGCCACATCCCCAGCCCTATTTTGTATTTTATTTAGAGACAGGGTCTCACTGAGTTGCGTAGGGCCTCGCTAAGTTGCTGAGGCTGACTTTGAACTCTCGATCCTCCTGACTCAGCCTCCCAAGTCGCTTGGATTACAGGTGTGCGCCACCACGCCCGGCAAGGGTTGCTTTTTCAATGAATACTTAATGTAGTTAACTGTGGACTCTCTCTGATAATGGAACCTAGAGAAAGCCAATTGGCTTCTGAACTTTAAATTTCTTTCACAATAAATGTTTTATCAGAAAAATAGAAATAGTGGGGCATAGCCAAAGTAGTGGAGAGTCAATAATAGTGATAATTCATTACCTATAAGAGAATAATTGAAAACTAATTATATTGGATAAAGTGCATGCATCAGAACTGAATACTTGTAAGAGAGAGAAAATGCTACAAACTTTTTTCTTCCCTATCTTTCCTTACCTCACCTAAGTGGAACTATTGAAATTTTTAATTTTTGCAGAATTTGTGTCTTTTGCTAACATGGCATACATTACAAAAATAAATATCTGGTATTTCTTTCTGTTTTTTTCATCTTGAACCTAGACTTTGAATACTGTGACTATTATCATAGTCTAACCTCCCTCTGCTATATTACTGTTGGCGTGTCTATTTGGGGTTTTGTCCAAATTACTACTACACTCTCAATTTTCTGGATTACTGTATTGACTGATTTTTATCTGTCTTTTGCATATTCTAAATGTTAAGAATTTTGCTGAAGTTTTTCCTTTTCTGTTTTAATCAAAGAATTATACGAACAGCCATATTTGTGCTCTTCCTCCCCCCCTTTTTTTTCTGTTGCTTCCTTTTCTTTGCATAATTCTTCCACTCTAATTTCTGCTTTTCAAGTCCAAAACATTTATCAACTGGATTACATATTTAACAAAGCCATGCCAAGTCCCCTTGTCTGTGCTGAATCTTATGTTCTGGTGGGAGACATAATTGAATGGCTGCCTATAATCTTGCAGACTCAGTAACATCCATTGTACAACTTGGTTATTCATTTGGTAGAATTAATGCATTTTAAGAGTTTCCTAATACCTTCTAATGATTGTGATCACTGGTGACTTTCTGCTAGTTATATTCAGCAATATATCTTCAATTACTACTACTGTCTAGTTTCCATTTAGGGCCATGATACCTACAAAAAGTCATGCTATTTTGATTGAGATTTTAAAGAACTTAGCTATAGATCAATTTTGGGAAAATTGACCACGGTATCAAGTTTTCCAACTTATGGGCACAATGTCTCTGTTATTTTTATGTTATCTTTGATTTCTTTTATCCATGTTATTTAGACCTTTCCCTATACATCTTGCACATATTTTGTTAGATTTGTTTCTATTTAATTTCTTTAATGAAATAACACCTTACTTAAAAATCCAATTGTTTATTGTTAGTATATATAATTACATTTGGTTTTTGTATGTTGACCTTGTATCCTGCAACTTTGCTAAATTCATTTGTTAATCTAAGAAGCTTTTCAAATGAATTCCATGGTCTTTTTGATGTAGATAATTTGTGCAAATAGAAATGTGACATATTAATTTTTTTGCTCTGGTGTTAGATTGAATAGGAGTGTGTTGGTGAAATAGTCCATCGTGAGCCCTAAGCATTCCTGAAAGTTTGCACTGTGTATGCCAGGAATGCAGACCTGACTACTCTTTACCTGTGTTTGTTGGTAGCACCTTCCAGAGATGAAGTAATAACTCCTCAGAAAAAGAGCAGATAAGCAAACTTCCTCTGTTTATTATAAAAAATGATAATTTCCCAAGCTCAGTGTTCTTCAGCTGTGATAGAAACCCACATATAGTGTAGAGTATTCACCAAGGCATCTCTGTCAGGGGAACTTAAAGAGCAAGGTGAGCTGTCACTGACATGACGCTCATACTGTTAGCTATATCATGGATAATAAAGTCTTTTGACCCGGCATCTTATATCTTCTATTATCCATGAAACAGTAACAGGCTAGCTAGCTTCAGAGCTTGTAAGTAGGATAAAATCCCAGACCCGAAGCAATTTTTGATATTTTTAGTGACAAGGATATGACGTTGAAGAGATATGGGGCTTCCTGCAAGAGAAAATACATGACTCCTAAGGGCTGGTTTAGAGGATATGAGATAAGTAGCAAATGCTCTTTTTTAACTTGATGGAGCAGTGTTAAGAATTGAGAGGTAGAATTAAATGAAATTGCTGGATTGGTACTTTGGTTATTGCTCACTTTCTAGGCTGGAATTGGAAGGAATATTATTACATCGATGAGGCAGCAAGCCTCAGGGCTGTAGGCAAAAGGCAGTGTGGTTGTAGCTATTGAATCAAGGGTTTCCAAGAGCTAATATGAAAGATGTCAACAATGAGGATGCAGAGCTTTGGGTAGAATAAACACATTATAGGACCATTTGTTGAGTTGGATGGGCAATCTATTGAAATTGAATGTAAATGCGAAGCTTTTTTTATATAGAGCTACTGTACTGATTGTTTTTCTCTCCCTTTTGTCTAACCTCGGGTTGCTTCAATAAAAGCCAAGTAAGGTAGAGAACTTCAAGGAGGGAAAAGAATATAAACTTTTCTAGCTCTGTTGGACAGAGCTGCCCAAGTCACCATTCTACCAGTTTTGTGGGGAAAAGCATAGCAGGTAGAAAGGGAAACTGAAGGCACTGAGGACGTAGGGTGGAGCTGCAGTAGAATGCTTGGGGAAAACTAGAGACTGTGAGGCTCAAGCCCTTGCAGGAACTTGGGGAAGAAGAGGGAGGAAGTAGCCATCCTGGAGTGAGGAGCCTAATCAAAAGAAAACCCTTCTCATCATCACAGCTGTTCCCTGCAGGCTGGCTTCCCCCTCTCCATCATGCCCCAGGCTTCTGGACAGTAAATAATGTAATCTCCTGACAGCTATGCCTGTAGTTAGTTGCTTTTGTGTGTCTGTTAGATTCTCTGATCTCTGTTCCTGAAGGTGGGGGGTAAACACTCAAATTCAAAAAAACTGAAGTGTGGGTGGAGCCTGTAGGCCTATTCAGTAGTGAACTATTCTGGCTTCCTTTGCTAAATGTCTTATTGGTATTGATGTTTTCATGTTGTTCTGCTAAGAATGCTTATAGATTTAAAAGAGATTCTCCCATTCACTGGCTGCTCCATGTAGCGGGGTGATCCAACAAAAACAAAAATACATCATCCTAGAAGGAAAAGTAAAGAAATCACTGCTTTAGTTAATGGCTTGGTGATTGCTGGAGAACTGAGACCATTTCCCAGTACAGCAGTGCCACCTGCCTGACCCAGCTATCAAGTGCACCCTTAATCTTGAGGCAGGGTCTTCCTCTGTTGCCCAAACTCTAGCATGCCTGGCTAAATGGTGTGTGTGTGTGTGTGTGTGTGTGTGTGGGTGTGTGGGTGTGTGGGTGTGTGTGTGTTTTGCTGGAGATTAAACCCCAGCCTCAAGAATGCTAGACAAGCACTGTATTACTGATCTACATCCCTACCAAGTGCACTTATTTTGAAAAGTGGATAGTACTTTGCCAATTGCTAAACACTTGTTAAGATGAAATACCTGAAATACCTGCCCTTTGGTTCTCTTGTATAATGTTCCTATTTGAGGGTAGGTTAATTTGGGCTTCATGGTTAACAAGGAAAAAGCCCAGTGGATCCCATTCATCAATGAAAATAGTTTATGCAAGGATATACTGGTCTGGACTTAATGTCATTTTGACTTTTCATGAAGGGGTGGAAGCTACCCCTTTTGCAGAAATATTTACCTTTTACTTCAACACTTGAAGCAAAGCCACTGGCCCATTGGGACCCTCCGTTTACCAAAGTTCCTATAAATACCTGGGGTTGGTTACTGATGGTTCTGCTAAGTTGAAAGCTGATGCTGTTTTTCGGTGTCAATGCCAGCTACAGAAAACTGAGTGGATGGGATCACTCCATTCTCATAGCTCTTTTGAGTACTCCCTTTGATTAAGCTTGTTATTGACTCCTGGGCTATTACCAATAACTTAACTTCAGGTCTGCCTATTAGAAGATGGATAGACAAAAACTTCTCTCTTTGGGACTTCAAACTGTGAAAACAAAGTGCATCTGCCAGTCACTCAGTCTGGCTCACTCAAGCCTGTACTTCACAGATTTCCATTTCTACCCGGATCCATTATTGCACTGGATATTGCAACATATTCACATAGTAGATGGGGCAACCATAGTGTGCTGGGTTTTGGAAATGGATACTCTCAGTGTTCCTCTCAGTTTTCATGTATAAGAAAAATTCCTTTTCTATAGCCAGGGCTAAAGGATTTTCCCTTCTTGTTTCTTTTCCTAGCTCAAATGGATTTTCCGCAGTGTCCAGAATGACACGATTTCTTACCCTTCCCTCAGTGGTTTAAAGACCCCACCTCCACTGATCCCTTGCCTTACTAATGTGGATAGAAAGGATCCAGGCTTAACTCTGTTTTTCTCTACGTGGCTGCTCTTCTCCTCTCCTAAGTCTGCACCATGAGGGAGATTTTCTTGGGCTTTTTACTGTGAAGATTTTCTTAGTGAAAAATCTGTGAAGAGAAACCTGTGAATGGGCATACATTCCCTTTGTCCATTTTCCCTTTTTTTTTAATATTTTTTATAACTTGTTTTGTTTATTTATTTTTAATGCTGAGGATCAAACCCAGTGCCTCACATGTGCTAGGCAAGTGCTCTACCACTGAGCCACAACTCCAGCCCCTCGCCATGGGTTTTATATTATCTTTCTAGTGCACACGCAGCCTTCAGCAATTCATTAACAAATTTAGTTAAATTATTCTTCTTGGTGTCCAGTAGACTTTCTCCAGTACTCAAGTGCTCATGCCCAATATGTTCTTCAAGACAACCACTTTCCTCAGAGTTTGGGTGTTCTTAGCTGTCTGATGAGTTCAAATGAAGTTTGTATTTGCAAATTGTTTTATTCTTGTTCTTTTTGTTGTCAGAGTGTAAGCTATGTTCTTTCCAGCTTTCTACATTCCTTGTGGAAGCCAGAAAAATAACCTGCTGAGATTTTTTTGGCATTACATTGAATCTGTAGATCTGTTGGTGAATATTCACATTTTTATGTTGAGTCTTCTGATCTACAAACATGGTATATCTGCATTTACTGAGATTGTCTTTAATTTCTCTCAGAATGTTTTGTAGTTTTCAGCATAGTGGTCTCATGTATGTTGTGTCAAGTTTGACAATGCTGGACTCAGTATTTTTCAATGCTATTATAAACAGTAAAAGCTATTTTAAAGTATTTAGAATTTTTATTTGGTCTGTGTAAAATACTGTTGCGTTTTTTTATATTGGACTTACTTGCCAGACTATTAATTTATTGTCTTGGTTCCATATGTTTTTCTTCTTCCCAGTAATTAAATTTGAATTAATAGAGGTTTATATCATCCTTTTCAGTCTTTATACTTTTTTTTTTTTTGACTTGTTTTATTGCCATAGTTAAGATGACAAGTACAGGGTTTGGTGAGAACAGGTACCAATGCCTTTTTCCAGATCTTTTGGGAAAAAGCATTCAATCTTTCTCCATTAAATTTATTTTATATGTAGTTTTCTCATAGATGCCGTATTTCAGGTAAACATTCCTTTTTCTTTTAATTTGTTGAGAATTTTTATTAATATTTTATTTAAAATGTTGAATGATTGTTTTGCATTTACTGGAAGTGCACATGGTTTTTCTTCCTTAATCCATTAAGTTAGCAAATTATATTGATTTTTGGATGTTAAATTAACTTTGCATTTTGGAAGTAAACCCCATTTGGGCATAACAAATTGCCCTTTTAAATATTGCATGATTTCACTTGAAATTATTCTGTAAAGTCTTTTCCCTATGTGTTCGTGATGGGTATTGGTATGTTAATTTCTTTTATTGTAATGTTCTTTTTTTTTATTGTAATGTTTTGATCTGGGTTTAAAACCAGAGCAATTCTGGACTTAGAAAATGAGTTGAAAAATGTTTCCCTAACTCTGAGAAAGTTTATAAAAAAGTAGCATAAGTCCTTCTTTAAATTTTTCATTGAATTCTTTTTTGTTTTTAATAAATATTGTATATATAATTTTTAAATTTCTTACAGACTGCATTTTGTGTACAATTTTCATTGTACACAAATGGGGTCTGAGTTTTCATTTCTATGGTTGTACATGATGTAGATTCACATCATTTGTGTAATCATACATGAACATAGTGTAATGTCGTCTCATTCCACTATCTTTCCTTCTACTGCCCCCTCCCTGCTCATTTCCCTCTAGACAATCCAAAGTTCCTCCATTCATCTCTTACCCCCTCCCCCCATTATGTATCAGCATCCACTTATCAGAGAAAGCATTCGACCTTTGGGTTTTTGGGATTGACTTATTTCACTTAGCATGATATTCTCCAACTCAATCCATTTACCTGCAAATGCCATAATTTTATTCTTCTTTATGGCTAGTAGTATTCCATTGTGTATATATACCACAGTTTCTTTATCCATTCATCTAGGGCATCTAGGTTGGTTCCACAATGTATTTATTGTGAATTGAGCTACTATAAACATTGATGTGGCTGCATCACTGTAGTATGCCGATTTTAAGTCCTTTGGGTATAAACCAAGGAGTGGGATAACTGGATCAAATGGTGGGTCCATTCCAAATTTTCTGAGGATTCTCCATACTGCTTTCCAGAGTGGCTGCACCAATTTGCAACTCCACCAGCAATGTATGAGTGTGCTCTTTTCCTCCACATCCATGCCAACACCTATTGTTGTTTGTGTTCTTGATAATAGCCATTGTAACTGGGGTAAGATGAAATCTTAGGGTGGTTTTGGTTTGGATTACTCTAATTACTAGAGATGTTGAACAGTTTTTTTTATATATTTGTTGATTGCCTGTAAATCTTCTTCTGTGAAGTGTCTGCCCAGTTCCTTAACCCATTTATTTATTGAGTTCTTTGTATTTTTGGTGTAGTTTTTTACATTCTTTATACATTTTGGAGATTAGTGCTCTATTTGAAGTGCATGTAGAAAAGATTTTCTCCCACTCTGTAGGCTCTCTTTTCACATTATTGATTGTTTCCTTTTCTGAGAAAAAGCTTTTTAGTTTGAATCCATTCCATTATTGATTCTTGCTTTCATTTCTTGCACTCTGAGAGACTTGTTAAGGAAGTCTGGTCCTCAGCCAGCATGATGAAGATTTGGGCCTACTTTTTCTTCTGTTTGGTACAGTGTCTCTGGTCTAATTCCAAGGTCCTTGATCCATTTTGAGTTGAGTTTTGTGCAGGGTGAGAGATAAGGGTTTAATTTTAATTTGCTGCATATGGATTTCCAGTTTTCCCAGCACCATTTTTTGAAGAGGCTATCTTTTCTCCATTGCATGTTTTTGGCACATTTGTCTAGTATGAGACAACTGTATTTAAGTAGGTTTGTCTCTGTGTCCTCTGTTCTATACCATTGGTCTACCTGTCTATTTTGGTGCCAATAACATGCTGTTTTTGTTACTATTGCTCTGTAGTATAGTTTAAGGTCTGGTATTGTGGTACCTCGTGCATCACTCTTCCTGTTTAGGATTGCTTTGACTATTCTGGGTCTATTATTCTTCCAGATGAATTTCATGATTCCTTTCTCTATTTCTATGAGGAACCTCATTGGGATTTTAATTGCATTAAGATCTATATAACACTTTTGGTAGTATGACCATTTTGACAGTAGTAATTCTGCCTATCCAAGAATATGGGAGATCTTTTCATCTTCTAAGGTTTTCTTTAATTTCTTTCTTTAGTGTTCTCTACTTTTCATTGTAGTTGAAGTCTACAATGTAGATTTCACCTGTTTTGTTAGATTGATTCCCAAGTATTTTATTTTATTTTTTTTGAGACTATTGTGATTGGAGTAATTTTCCTAATTTCTCTTTCAGAGGATTCATCACTTACGAATAGAAATGCATTAGATTTATGCATGTTGATTTTATATCCTGCTACTTGCTGAATTCATATGAGTTCTAAAAGTTTTCTGGTCGAGTTTTTTTGGATCCTCTAAATATAGAAGCATGTCATCAACAAATTGTGATAGCTCAAGTTCTTCTTTTCCTACTAATATCCCTTTGATTTCTTTGGTCTGTTTAATTGCTCTGGCTAGAGTTTCCAGGACTATGTTGAATAGAAGTGGTGAAAGAGGGCATCCCTGTCTTGTTGCAGTTTTTAGAGGGACTGCTTTCAGTTTTTCTCCATTTAGAATGTTGGCCGTCATTTAGAATGATAGCCTTTACAATGCTGAGGTATGTTCCTACTATCCCTAGTTTTTCTAGTATTTTGAGCCTGAAGGGGTGCTGTATTTTATCGAACACTTTGTCTGCATCTATTGATAGAATCATATGATTCTTAACTTTAATCTGTTGACATGATGAATTACATTTATTGATTTCTGGATGTTGAACCAACCTTACGTCTCTGGGATGAATCTCACTTGATCATGGTGCACTATCTTTTTAGTATGTTTTGTATGTGATTTCCTCGAATTTTGTTAAGGATTTTTGAGTCTATGTTCATCATGGATAATGGTCTAAAGTTTTCTTTCCTTGATATGTCTTTGTCTGGTGTTGGTATCAGGGTGATTCTAGCTTCATAGAATGAGTTTGGAAGGGTTCCCTCCTTTTCTATTTCCTGGAATACTTTGAGGAATATTGGTATTAGTTTGAGGTCTTGTGGAACTCATTTGAGAATCCATCTGGTCCTGGGCTTTTCTTGGTTGGTTGGTTTTTGATGGCTTCTTCTCTTTCATTGCTTGAAATTGATCTGTTTAAATTGTGCATGTCCTCCTGATTCAGTTTGGGGAGATCATATGTCTCTAGAAATTTGTTGATGTCTTCAAGATTTTCTATTTTGTTGGAGTATAGATTTTCAAAATAGGTTCTAATTATGTTTTATATTTCCATGGTGCCTGCATGATATTTCCTTTTTCATCACAAATTTTAGTAATTTGAGTTTTCTTTCTCCTTCTCTTAGTGTGGCTAAGGGTTTATCAATTTTCTTTACCTTTTCAGAGATCATGGAATTCTTGAAAAAGTACATTTGAACCAGGAGGTTTTATGTTGGTTTAAGTTTTTAATTATAGATTTAAATCATTTATCAATTAATAGATTGAGATTTTCTATTTTTCCTATGCCTGTTTTGGTGATATATTTCTTCCAAATAGTTTGTTCATATTATGTAAGTTGCCAAATTTATTGGCATTCATTTTTAATATTTCCTCATGATATTTTAATATCTGAATGGTCTATATTGTTGTGTTCACTATTATTACTAATATCAACATTTTGTATCTTTTTTCCTAGTTTATTTATTTCTTCTCTTTGGTATTTCCTTCCTTTTCTACTTTGGTGAAAGTTTCTTTCTTTGATTTTAATATTTTTCTTTTTTCTATAATGTGCTATACCGAGTGTGTATTACATTTATTTACATTCCACAAATTTGCATGTTTTATTTTATAGCAGTATGTTTTCTAGTTTCCTTAGTATTTCTTTGCCATTTATGTGTGTCCTGAAATTTCTCAATATTGGGTAATTTTTCAGAAATTTTCTTGTTATTGATTTCTAATTTAATTTCATTATGGTCAGAAAATATACTTTGGATGCTTCCATTGTAGATTTGTTTAATGGCTCATGGTATGGTCTCTCTTGGTCAATGTCTTTTGTACTTTTGAAAATAATGGTTTCCTGTTGATGTTGGTGTAGTGTTCTATAAAAGTCAGTTGATAGTATCATGGAGTTTTTTCTTTTTCTAGCCTCATTGATTTTTTTGTGTACTGTTCTTTTAAACTTTCTACCTTTTAGGAGTTGTGAAACCCCCAACTATAATAATGGATTTGTTGGTATCTCCTTGTATTTATTTTATTTTTTACTTCATGTATTTTTATTGGATGCATACATTTAAGATTATTATGAAATAAATGTCTTTATCCCTAATAATAATCCTTGTCTGATAACAATTAACAACTACTCACGATTTGTTCTATATGATATATATCATATATATATATATTAAACGTTTACTTTTAGCTTGTCTTTGTTTTTAAGATGTGTTTTCTGTAGATAGTATTGACTTGTTTTTGCTTTTAAAATCTATTCTGATTTCTGTCTTAATTAGAATGTAAACCATTTGCATTTAGTGTAATTTTTCATATGGTTAGATTAGTTATTCCAACTTTTATTTGTTCTGTTTGTGCCAGGTAATCTTTTTTTTTCTTCTTCCTTCCCTACCTTCTTTTGAAGTAAGTTTTACTATTTCATTTTATCTCCTCTGTTGACTCCTAAATATATCTTTCAGTTTTCTTATTTTGGTGGTGGTTTTCGGTTTTGTAATACATATGTATAACTTAGTAGAATCTACTTGCAAATAGCATATATCATGTATAATGGTAGAACCTTAGTGCAATATATTTTTCATTGGCTTCTTCCATCTTTTATGCTGATTTTTACTTTTACATATGTTAAATATACTTGATGATATGTTGTTGCTATGTTTGTTTTAAATATCCATTTCTTTTTTAAACAAACTTTAAATATAAAAACTTTCTTATTTTTTTCTTTTTGGCACCAGGGATTGAACTCAGGGGCACTTAACCACTGAGCCACATCCCCAGTCCTTTTTTTGTATTTTATTTAGAAACACGGGCTCTCTATGTTGCTTAGGGCCTCACTAAGTTGCTGAGACTGGCTTTGAACTTGTGATCCTCCTGCCTCAGCCTCCTGAGTAGCTGGGATTACAGGCATGTGCCACTTCACCTGGCTTATTTATGTATTTATTTATAATTTCTGGCACTTTCATTTCTTCTTGTAAACCGGATTTATCCTGGTATTACTTTTTATCAGTCTGAATAATTTACCATGGCTGTTTTTTTGTAATAAAGGATTGTTTGCAACAAATTCTTTCTGATTTTGTTGTCTGAAATGTATTCCTGGGGTCTTAATTTTTTATGTCCTTTCACTTGATGTAGAGTTATTTATTAATTGTTTTTCTTTAAAATATTTTGTTATTTTCTGCCATTTGTAGGTTCTGACAAGGAATTTAGTCATCATTCTTTATTCCTCAGCTGAATGTCTCTTTTTCTCTGACTCCTTTTAAGAGATCCTTTTTGTTTCCATTGTTTCTTTATGATGTAACTTGCTATGACTTCTTTCTGTTTGTTATCTTTCCTTGCTTGAGGTTCACTAATATTCTTGAATCTGTGTTTTTGTTTTGGCTATTATTGCTGCTGCTACTGCAGTTGTTTAAAAAACAATTCCATCATATATGCAAATGCATTTTTGTTTTGCTTTTACTTATATTTGCAATTCCCCCAATTTTCCTTATCTTTTAGAAATAAGTACAAGACATCATATTATTTCACTGATAAATAGAAAAGTAGGACAATATCACCATCATGCAAATAACAGTGAATTTTTTTCCATATTGGCATCAAATGTATTTTCTTTATTACAACTTTTATTTCCTTCTTGGACTATTGTAACATGTATTCTTGGTATTGTTCCACGTGTCATCGAGACTGTTCTTTTAAAGCCTTAGTTCAAGTTGTTTTACTTGCTCTGTTTGCAAGTTAATCAGTCTTTTCTTGCATTGTGTTTAAGGTGTTCTTAAATGCTTCTAGAAATTATTCAGTTTCAATTGTGGTTTCATTCCTAGAAATTTTATTTGATCAATTCCTATAGTATAATTTCTCCCTTTTTTGTGTTCATATTTTTCTTTAAATCTGTAAACGTAGTTGTAATAGATGTTTTGATATGTTTTTGTCCTAATTCCATCATCCTTTTGCATCTGTTATTTCTAGTAATTTTTTATTGAATACTGGCCTTTGTGTTTGAACACTGAGTGCATTTTTATCTTTCTCTATTGAATGTTGCACTAGGTCAGTCAAGTAACTTGTGGATCAGTTTAATTACCCTCATGCTTGTTTTTAAGCTGTATTAGGCAGCTTTAGAGGACGCTTTATTAAGACTAGTTTAGCCCTGTTACTAAAGTAAAACTCTTTATAGACTCATACAAAATATTTATGAGTTCCCTGGCACCTCCCCATTTTGACTTTCAAAGGTGGAATAATTTGCAGTATACTGAGTTTAAGAATTGATCAGCATTCAGGTCTTCAGGTGGTAGTTGTTTGCCTGGCCTTTCTGAGTCTCTTTGTAATCATTTATAACTTAGTATTCTTTTGAATACTCAATAGGTCCATAGAAATTGAAATTGAAATAGAAATTGATAGAAATTCATAGAAATAGAAATTGATGAAACTATTTTACCTTTTTCTGCAAAGGGCCCTGGTATAGAATTTTGTGGAAATTTCTGTTTAGCTTTCTCTTTTTTCTTCCTCTTTTTCAGTTATTCTGGCCTGAGAATTCCTCCTCAGCCTTCCCTAATTCAAATTTGTCGATTCAACTCATAAACCCATTGAATTCTGCTGGGCTTTTTCCTTACATATTAGGGACAGAAATGTTTAGCTCACTTCATTTGTTTTATAGGGATCATAGTCCTGCATTGCCTATTGTCCAGTGTCAGAAAACAGTAGTTTCATAAATTTTGTTCAGTTTTCTAGTTGCTAGGGTAAGTCCAATAACAATCACTGTTAGGTTGTAAGCAGGAGTTGAAATCTATACTTAAAACTTAATTATCAAGCCGGGTGTGGTGGCGCACGCCTGTAATCCCAGCACTTGGGAGGCTGAGGCAGGAGGATCGAGAGTTCAAAACTAGCCTCAGCAACTTAGCGAGGCCCTAAGCAACTCAGTGAGACCCTGTCTGAAAAAATACAAAATAGGGCTGAGGATGTGACTCAGTGGTGGA
This sequence comes from Glaucomys volans, assembly GCA_020662805.1. Classification (NCBI taxonomy): domain Eukaryota; kingdom Metazoa; phylum Chordata; class Mammalia; order Rodentia; family Sciuridae; genus Glaucomys; species Glaucomys volans. The sequence continues at coordinate 210,294 of JAJEJO010005295.1, read as the reverse complement.
GTGCCCCTGGGTTCAATCCCCAGTACCAAAACAAACAAACAAACAAAAAACCCCCACAACTTAATTATCATGGCTCTTATTCTAGCAATTAATTATGATCTATATGGTGGCATTTCTTATACTGCTATCTTAAAGTTGATTCTTAAAGTCATTAAAATATTTGTTGTTTTACTTTTTGTGCTTTTATTTCTTATGTTAGAGCCTAGTAAATAGGCTACTAATCTGTATCATATAATTGAAATTCTTGGTCTTTAAAATATCTGACCTTTCTTTCATAAATATTTTCATTATTTTTTCCTTTTTGGAAAAAAAGATCAGACTGACAGAAAAGATTATACTGCTATATAGACTGATGACTTTTCAGATTCATTCCTTCTAATCTCTAGTCATTTTTCTCTGCTTCTCAGGTGGTATTATTTAGGCCCAAGGTCAGCAAACTTTTTTCTATAGTAAATATTTTATACTTTGTCGGCCATATATTGTCCATATATTGTCTGTATCATATTCTTTCTTTCTGTATTTTTTTTTTTGCGGTGCTAGGGGTTTAACCCAGGGCCTGTGCTTATGAGGCAAGCAGTCTACCAACTAAGCTATCCCCAGCCCACTTCTTTTTTTTAAACACTTTAAGAATGTGTAAGCCATTCTTGCCTTGAGAGCTCTATTTGACCCACAGGTCTTAAGTTTGGTTATCCTTGATGTATTATTCCACTACTTTATTCAAAGACCTACCCCGCTATTTTGACTAAAAAATTGCACTTTTTACTTCTTTGAAAAAACTGGAGGATTGCATTTTGTCAATTTCTTGCTTCCTATGTGTTTTTTTCTAAAAACATATTAATATCTTCAGTTATTTGTTCATCTAAAGCAAAGATGTATGCATATCCTTTCATTTAAGCCTACTATGTATATTTGTGCTTTGGTTCTTTTCCAAATTCATTCACATTTTGTTCCATTTTGTTCTCATATGTATTATCTTCCCTGACTTCCAACTGTATTCTTCAACCTGTGTATAGTTCTTACTTTTTCTGCTTCTTTTTATTTTGTATCTATGCCTTTTCAAACTTGATTTTCAGAAAAAAAGCAAAACCAGTACAACAATTTATCTGAAGTATTTTTATTTGAGTTTAAATTGTAAATGGAAAAAATTGTTTTTAAACTGTAATAATGTACTCAGGTGTATGGTGTTTCTATGATGAATACTTATTTCTGAGTTGTTCTTGGCCATGTTTTTCTTTTTCATAAATTAATGCTTCCCCACAACATATTAAAATTAATTAATTTAGAGCATCTGAAGCAAAAATATTATTTGGTGGGGAGTAAGATAGCTCTCTAAAGGTCAAAACATCAAGAACAGAATTTTTTTGTTTTCTTTAATTTTAAGAATTAGATTATCTCTAGGCACATTATGTTGCAGGCATCACCTCACAAATCTGCCAACGTGTGTCCTTTCTGAGTTTCAGCACAGCTGCTGTCCTAACCACTCTCTCTATCTCTTCTCTTTGGTAGTGGTTTATATTGGTGTTTCAGTTTATGTGTGGAAGAAATAAAAAATTTAAAAATCCCTTCTTTATTATTCTTATGATATTAAGGGTTTAGAAAAAGACTATGAATGGGTTAAGTGGCAGAGGCTTCTGAAGGATCATTCTTATCCTAAGAAACATGAAGAGCATTAGGTCTTTTAAATATAGATGAATCCATTTATATTAAAAAAACTTTAAAGACTAAGATTGCTTGTAAAGAATAAAGATATAAAAATACTACATGTTCTTACAACAATTTGTTCTATTCTCTTTTTCCTATAACACAGTTATTCCACCCCCGCTCCCCACACAACAGATTTGTAGTGTAAGAATAGAATCATGGTGCAGCCTGTAACTCCCAGAGGTAAAACACACAGTACTAAATTTCCATCTGTAGATTTTACTTTTCAGATTTCATGTCATATTTTTTTCAGAGTTAAACTGAAATTTGAAATCATTTTTTAAGCTTTCAAGAACTATATTTTTAGGTTGTTTTCTTAAATGGTTCATCATATAGTAGTTATTTATATTCTGTATTTAGATTAGATATTTTGTTAGGTGCAATTATCCCTTTTTAATCATATATACTATAACTTGGCAGTTGCTTTGTATCTTGAATTTTAATTGCTTGCTTTTGTTTTATTTCATTAGTTTCGAATTGGTCTTTTACTCTTGAATTTTGCTTATTTTGGGACAAACTAACAATAGCATCATTAATGAGTGTTTTGTCTATTTGAGAAAATTTCTAAAATTAGTTTTGAATTGGATATTTTAGATATGTCAGTATAACTTAGCATTATTGTAAATCGAAGAAAGTATGAATGACCTGGAAGCTTAGTAATAGAGTAATGTAATATTTTTAAGTGTATACCACATATTAAACTTGGATTTGAGGGTATTTAACCCAGAATAATGAAAAGTTATTACAGATACCATAATAGCTGTGTCAGTTATTTGAGTCTGTTGAATCACAGAGGAAGTCTTATGTTGGTAGAATCAAAATTGCTATATTGCCCTCTTTTTGAACATGTGATGTAATGAAGATATTTCAGATAAGTTAAAAATAACAAGTGTATTACTAGTTTTTGAAAGGAGACTGGAATAAGTATTATTACATTGATTTGTGTTATCTGTAATTTTACTCCGTGAAAACATGAGGCAATTTAACATTTGAAGTTTTGTTTTCTTATTTGTTTCGAAGGTCCTTGGCTTGTAGTAATTTATTTGCTGAGGCAAGAGTACAAAACACATGTTGGTGTAGCTGATGTTTAGGACGGTAGTCATTTAGTTAATCTATCAGCCTAATCCTGCCTCCTAGTCTCTTGGTTTTCTATATTCCTCAGATTCTCATTATTGACACCATATGTAGTAACTGAGGAGTTACATTTAAAAACTGGGAAATTCTTGAAGTTCCTATCATTTACTGAACATATTTTTTTTTTTTAAAGAGAGATTTGACTCTTGGCACTTAGAGCTCTAATTCTTTTATGTTTTGGTGATGTGACTTGTTCAGGACATTGATATCAAAGTCACCATAGTAATATCTGATTGCTTGGTTAGACATTTAAGGATGTATCCTTTGTGACACATCCTTTCTGTCACAAATAAATGTACCATGACAGTATAGAGTTAGGGCAATATTAAGTGTTAAGTATAAAATGCTATGAAATGACATAAGAGTGGCACTAATCTAGAAGGACATGAGGGACATGATCAAGAAAAGTGTTTCAGAGGAAATAGATAAGCTGAGACATGAATTATATTCAAGTATTAGGCAGAGTAAGGAGATAGAGATTCGATGAGATTGATAAAAGTGTACCAGGCATCCTTTCCCAGAAGAAATTAGAGGTGGGGAAGACAAGAAAAGTGCAGAGAAGTATTGACAAGAAGACAAGATAGGAAATGGTCATGCAAGCCATTTTAGAGAATTTAAAGTTTTACAAAAGAGCAATAATTAATGAGAGTGATGTAATTAGACTTTTAGAAAGATTTTAGAATTTTAGATTTTAGAAAGATGACTCTGACAGCAATGTCAAATATATTGAAATATGGGAACAGAATTAGAGATAGGGAATCTCAGTTTGCTACATAGCATTTGATACTGGTAAGAATTAAAGGAGAAACATTGAGGATGGAAAAAGTAGTGGGATTCATTTTAAGGAGATAGGGAAGCAGTGAGGTTTGTTGAGAGAAGCAGGGCTTACTTATCAAATTAAGTGACTGGTGGAGCTACTCATTGAGTGACAGCTTTTAGGAAGACTGCTTTTATGGGGAATAGGGCATGTTGAATTAAGTCTTCTGGACTCCAAAGTATAGATACTCCAGATGTGGATTTTGAGTCCAAGAGAAAGAAAGCAACAGAAGACACAGATTTGAGAGCTGCCACATATAAACGGTAATTGAATATGAAAAAAATATGCAGTTTTATCCCCCCAAAAAAAGGTGAAAATAAGGATTGGCCCTTGAATAACTCTAATATATGGCAGATAAGCATAGGAGGAGAAGACTACAAAAGTGACTAAGAGGCAGTGGCTAGTGAGGTGGGATGGTATGAGTTGATGGAAGCAAAGAAAAGATGGTAGTCAGTCTGCTCTGTGTTCTGAGACTTCAAATAAGATGAATTGAAAAGTGGGCTTAGGATTTAGGAAAAAGGAATTGATGGCTTCAGCAAAATAGCATTGGGAATATAGTACTCACATAAGCACTGGGATCAAGGTGAATACTAGTGTAGTCACATTTTCCATATGACCCTTTCAGTAAAGGAGTGATTTCAGTTGTCAAGTTCAGCAATAAAACATTTCATGTTTATTTGAAGATGGGAGGTATCAATAAGAATAAAATAAATTTGTGGAAATCTGCTTTTGAAGACATTATAATTAGAATAAAAATCAAATTCTTAAAATGTCATAACTTGAAAATTTATAAGACAAAAGGAGAAGTAGGTATAAATATAGCTTAGATTTGAAGTAACTGGGATTTTATCTAAACTCTGTCAGTGACTAGGAGTTTCACTTTATAGATAATAATATATGATTATTGATAGAATTTAAGAAGATACTATATGAAAAAATGCTTAGTATAATGCCTGTCAGGTATGTGTTTGTATATGTGAAATATGTGAAATTTTGTACACCTTATATATACATAACTGTGTGCAGGTTTATAATTTCAGGACATTTTTCCTTTGGGTATGTGTATTAGTTATCTATTGCTATGTAACAAATGAAAAAGTTTCAAGCAACAAGGATTTATTAAATTACACTGTTTCTTAAGGTTTAGTAGTGAGAATAATGTCCTAAAACTGTCCATGTCCTATTTCCCAAAACCTTTGGGCATATTACAAGGCAAAAGAGACTTTGAAAATATGATTATAATTATATACCCTGAGATGAGGAGGTTATCCTGGGTCATCTGTGGGTGCAGTCTAATATGTGAAGCCTTAAATATGGAGAATTGTCCTCAGTAGAAGGCAGAGAGATAAAGCAGAAGGATGTTCACTGACATTCAAAGTGTGAAATGGAGGTAGGGGGCTATGTACCAAGAAATGTGTGTAGTCTGTGGAAGCTGAGAATATCCCTAATTGACAGCTAGTCAAGGAAGTTTTTCCTTACAACTACATGGAACAAATTCTGCCAAAAACCTGAATGAACAGATTTTTCCGTGGAGCCTCCAGTAAGTAAAGTAGTTAGCCAACACCTTGATTTCAGGCTTGTGACATCCAAAGCAGAAAAAGCAAGTTGAGCCCACTGGACTTCTACAGAACTGTGAGATAGTAAATTCTATTGTTTAAAACCACTAGCTTTGTTATAATTTGTCGTGGCAGCAATAGTTAAAGGTCAAGGACCCAGAAGCGTTAGCTAGGTGGTTCTGGCTCTGGTTTCTCATGAGGTTGCAGTGAAGCTATAAGCCAAGGTTTGAGTCACTTGGAGGCTTGATTGGAGGTGGGGGGATGTACTTTTAAGCTCATTCATATGGTTGTTGGTAGGCCTCATTTCCTCACCATAAGGGCTCACAACACGGCAGGTGACTTCTCCAAGGTTGAGTAGAGAAAGACAGTGGGAACACATGGGTACATACTGTAGAAGCTCTTTATAGTCAAATCTGAAATGTAACATATTGTCATGTGTGCCATATTCTGTTAGACCAATTCTAGTTTAAATTACACAGAAGAATGTGATCACCAGGAGGAAGGAATTATTAGGGGATCATGTTGGAGATCGAATTCCATAGAATGTGTGTGCGTAAGGTGACAAACTGTTAGTTCCATATTACCTCATTAGATGCATATTGTTTCAGATCTGCAGTATAATTTTAAGCAATGTATTTAGCCTTTTTAAACTGAAATTATTCATTCCAAAATGAAATTAGTTTGATTTATCAGCATTAGAAATCAACTTGGTCTAGTTTAAGCAAATAAAGCATATCTTATAAGACCCTAGCATTTACCTAGCATTTTTGAATGAGCTATTTTAAAATTAAGAATCCTGAGTTATTTTTGAGAAATTCAAGAAATGGTTGAAAATAGAACACTATGACTTAGATGATAATTCTTGAAGTAGTACAATTTGATCCTATTTTATGAGCATGTCATTGCCCTTCTAATTTTATGGATTTTGGGGCAGGTTCCTAGAAGGTGCCATTATTGTAAGGGCACTATTTTCAATGCTGTCAATATGAACAGCACTTGTAAAGTTGTGCAGTGGCGTCTGTAGGTATACATGGTGGTTCTGTCTTCATGTATTTTTCCCACAATTTTAGGACTTGTGCCAGTGGATATGGATGTATCTATTTTCATTTGCATGTTTTGTAGCATGGTGTCTGACACAATATTGCACAGTAAATATTTGTTAGTGAACAAATGAGTGAATTGTTGATGTGGTAGTATGACCATTCTATTATTTACATGTTTTTAGCATATACTGTAATGATAATATTGTAATGGTAGTATTGTTTACACCCAATATAACGATATTGAGAAGATTCTTTGTTATTAAAAAATTGACCAGGAAATAATCAAAAGAATATAGAGACAGCCTACAGAATAGGAGAAAATATTTGCAAACTAAATCTGACAAGGGGTTAATGTCCAGAAGATTTAAAGAACTCAATAGCAAAAAACAAAACAAAACAAAATCTGATTGATAAATGGGCAATAGACCCATATAAACATTTCTTAAAAATAAGATATATAATGGTCAGGAGGTACATGAAAAAAATGCTCAACGTCACTAATATTGGGAAAATGCATATCAAAACCACAATGAGATATTATCTTACTCCAGTTAGAAAGGCTGTTATAAAAAAGACAAAATGTAGAAAGTATTGGTGAGGATATACAGAAAAGGGAACTGTTGTACAGAATTGGTTGAAATGTAATTTAGTACATCCTTTGTGGAAAACTATATGGAGGTTCATCAAAAAATTGAGACTAGAACTGCCAGGTGATACTGCAGTGCCACTGTTGGGTATATATTGGGAAATTAAATTACATGTTGAAGAGACAAGTACCCCTCTATATTTATTGTAGCACTACACCCAATAGCCAAGAAGTATAATTTGCCTAAGTGTCCACTAATTGATGAATAAATAGAGAAATTGTGGTACATATTTAACATAATGGAATACCATTTGTCCACAGAAAAAGAATGAAATCCTTTGTAGCAACATGGATGGACTGGAGGTCGTCATGTTACATGAAGTAACCCAGGCACAGAAAAATACTGCATGATCTCACTCATATACAGAATCTAAGAGCATTAATAGAAGTTGAGAGTGAAGTAGTGGTTACCAGAAGCTGGGGAAAGGAGGGAGGTCAGGGTAAGCAAACATTGATTAATGATTATTAATTTATCATTGGATAGGAGAAAGAAATTATGTTGGTATCTTGCACAGTAGGGTGGCTATAGTTAATGATAGTGTACTATACATTTTTGTAAGCTGGAAGAAGGATTTTTGAATGTTTTCAACATAAAGAAATGATAAATGTTTGAGGAGATAGGTGTATTTGCCTTGATTTAAACATTACATAATGTAGATAGGTTTTGAAACATCATGTGGTACCCTCATAAATATATGTAATTTTTATCTTATTAGTTAAAAATGAAAAGAATACAGTATTTTTAAATTAAAAAAGAATGGAACAATTTGTGAAATAGTTAAATAAGTGAAGGTATAATTACTCTCCAGTTTATCTTTCAACATTCAAGTTCAAAATGGAATTAACTGTAAACCTATTTGCAAATAGCAGTTTGTGTAAGCTCACCGTAAGTTCTGAAAAGTTTAATAATCTTGAGTGTCTTAAGTGTGTAGACTACTTAAGTTTTATCTTAAATACTGCTGTTGTCTCACAGCTACATTTTTGGTAGTATTAATGGTTTAAACAGTAATTTAACAAAAACTTACCAAGTGTTTTAGGATTTTTGATTTGCTTTTTATTTAACCCCACAGATATTTATTAGTTTAATTTCTACTAATTAGTGTTAGAATTACAAATAATTTTCAGAGTATGAGTGTCAGAAGCCAAAGGAAGTACTGGTGACTGGTACTGTTTTAAATTGTATTTTCAGTTGTCCAGAAGAGTCATTTTATTCAACTCAGTTCAGTTCAATATTGATGTGTTCTCTATGTGGAAATCGCTATCCCACTATTACAGTAATAATACTATTATATATAATATGTGTAATATATATGTTATATATTGTACTATTATATAATAAATAATAATAATAATACACTCTGGAAAGAAATTACCTGGTTTGAAGGGTCTAAACATGTTTTATTAAATAGGGAGGAGGTGAAAAATAACAGGTACAATTTTGAAAAGTAGATTAGGAGTAAATGGAGAAAATTTGGGTAAAGTGCAGGTACCTAACTTTGAGCTTGTATTAAACTCCTGAACCATTTGAACTGTGTTACATGGCTGACTGATTTTAATTATTGCTGAGAATGATGATGAGATGGACTTGAATAATTTATACTTTGGAAAAATAAACCTGAATAATTTAGACTCTATTTTAAAAATAAATTTCATTCTTTTTTGATATCATTCTTTTATTCAAAATGAATACTATTGATGATTTTACATCATATTCACTGTCTGATCAGAATAAAATATCAACATGTGAAAATATAAACATAAAACAGAGTTAATTTAAACCAGACTCACAAAAACTCTTCAGGAATTGGAATGCTTCTGACATGAGGTAAGAGAATGGATAACTAAAGGTGACTTAAAGTAGGTTTTCTTCTTCCCCTATGGTAAGTAAGTAAATGGAGGTAGGTGGTCCCAGGATTGTTTAGATGATCAGTGATTCTCTTGGCTCCTTTTCATGGTCTGAGTAGGACTGCCCCAGTTCTACTTGAACTCCTCAATTTTTTAAAATTTGTTAAATTTTTTCTTTTTACAGACTGCATTTTGATTTATTGTACCAAATGGGGTACAACTTTTCATTTCTATGGTGGTGCATGATGTAGATTCATACCATTCATGTAACTATAATGATGTCCCATTCCACCATTTTTCATACCCCCGCCCCCTCCCCCTCTCATTTCCCTCTATGTAATCTAAAGTTCCTCCATTCTTTTTCTCATCCTCCACCCCCCAACCCAGTTATATATCATCATCCACTTATCAGGGAAAACATTTGGCCTTTGGTTTTTGGGATTGACTTATTTCACTTAGCATGATATTCTCCAATTCCATCCATTTATCTGTCCAAGGAACTGGACAGACACTACAGAAGAGGTATAGGCAATTAATAAATATATGAAAAAATGTTCAGCATCTCTAGTAATTAGAGAAATGCAAATTAAAGCAACTCTAAGATTTCATCCAATTAGAGTGACTATTATCAAGAACACAAACAATAATAGATGCTGGAGTGACTGTGGGGAAAAAGGCACACTTTTACATTGCTGGTGGAGTTGCAAATGGAAAAAGTGTGTGGAGAAAGCAGTGTGGAGATTCCTCAGAAAACTTGGAATGGATCCACCTTTTGACCCAGTTATCCTACTTCTCAGTTTATACCTAAAGAACTTAAAATTACCATATTACAGTAATGCAGCTACATCAATGTTTACAGCAGCTCAGTTCACAATAGCTAGACTGTGGAACCAACCTAGATGCCCTTCAACAGGTGAATGGCTAAAGAAACTGTGGTATAAATTTCATTCTTAATGTGCTGCTGTAGCATGCAACCAACTAGTTTATTGAGGATGTGAGAATTGTTGCAGTGTTGACTAGACTTGTGAATGGTGTAAAATATACATACTTATGTAACAGGAGAGGACAAAAGAGACAAGGTAGTTCACCTCATTTTGAAAATGGAGCGCACCAGGACCAGGGAGATGAAACAGGTCTGTTTTTCTACACATTTTTACCATGATTGAGTTGGTCCTGTGTAAGGTTCATGCCTTGTAACAGTAGTTCATTAGGATTGTTTGAAACAGACCTCTAATTTATTTTCATTGAGGTAACTGAACACGAAATATTTATTTTGTAGTAATTATTAAATATAATTAAATATTTATTTGTAGATTATTTTGTAGTATTCTGTAGATGCCCATAAATTGGTCCAGATCTCCCCCTGCTTTCTGCCCCTCTTTTCTAGAGGTCTTAATTTTCTTTTACTTAGAAGACAGTGAAGGATATATGAAATAATATCAATTTGTCTGTAGCAGAGACTGTGAATGAGATGGGAAGGAATATAATGCCAGGTGGCATATGTTCTTCATGAAATATAAACTTAGGGGAAATTCTAGACTTCCCTGAAAGAGGAAGAGATGGAATCTACCGTAAAATAAAACTAGGATTTTTAACAAAACAAAACAAAAAGTTGAGGAATATCACTAAAGTCATTCACATTTTAAATTTTTATTAGCATGATATTTAGACTTTTCCTTTATGATAATACCTCATTACATTAGAGATATCACTTTGGTTAGAGGTGATTTTTAACAGCTTTATTATGATACAGTTAGCATACTATATAATTCGTTCATTTAAAGTGTACATTTCAGTGGCTTTTTAATTGTTTTGGAGTAGAACTATTATACTAATTTTAGTACGTTTTTATTACCCCAAAGGTATTCCGTACTCATTCCAAGTTACTCTTTATTCCTACCCCTAAACTAGGCAACCCTAGGCAACCAGTATTCTGCTGGTTTCATAGGTTTGATGGTTCTAGATGTTTTATATAAGTGAATTAATACAATATATGATTCTTTGTGACTTTCACTTAGTATATAATTTCAAGATTCATCCACATTGTAGCATGCATCGGTACTTCATTCTTTTTATTACTAAATAATATTTCATGTGTATACATCCTGCCTTTTGTTTATCTATTCATAAGTTGATAGACATTTTTTTATTTTACCCTGTGCATTTTCTTCTTTGAAGTAATATTTATTTAACTTAAAAGTAATATAATTTGAAGGTTGTACTCCATTTGTATACAGTGTGTCAAAATGCATTCTATTGTCATGTTTAACTACTTAGAAAAAATTAAAAAATAAATAATATAATTTGAGAAATGTAAATTATTCTTTTTTCATGGACCTGCAGCAAATGAAAACTTCCCACTGCATCTTTAAAATTTTATAGACTCCTTTCAAGCTTGGAAAGATAATAGAAATTTGAATTAAGGAATATAGAGGTATAATGCAAAGGTCAATTGTTTCATTACAGTATTTTCCAAATTGTATGTTTGCATCTGATTCTCATACTACTATTTCTTTCTCTGATTTTTAAAATCTCTCCTTTTTATTTTCTGAAGTACCTCTGTTTTAGCATATTGGGTCTGCTGTCTACCCTAATAGTTGTGATTCTAAATTATCTCTTGGTGATAAATTGCATCCTATAACTTTATAACTTTATCTGTCCTTACAGACTTTTTATAAAGGGTCAAACTGACTTAAGCCCCAGAAGAGAATGTATTTCTGGAAGTTAACTTACAGCCTGAGGCATGTATATATGAAAGTAGGGAGGGAATGTGATTGGTATGTTGTTGGCCTGATGTTTATCTTAGAATATGTGTATAAATTTTTGAAGGCTTTAAAAAAAGCATCTGGAGATTACTTATAAGTGTATACATCCATAATCTGCTTTCTCTTTCTTCAGAGGCCATATGCCTAATACTTAATATTGTATAAGGTTTCTTTTCCTTATTTATTAAATGTTGCATTTGCTCAGTTTATGTGTTTGAGTTAGAATAGAAGGAAAAGAGTCTTATTAAACTAGCACACACCAGTAGTCTTAACATTTTAAGATATATTATATCTTACTTTGAAGAATTCTCTTTAATATTTCTTGTAAAGCAGGCTTAATTCCTTAAGTTTTTGTTCATCTGGGAAAATCCTTATCTGTTCTTCATTTCTGAGGGATAACTTTGCTGGGTATATTTTTTTCTTCTGCTGCCAATACTGGAGGTGGAATCCAAGATGCTCTACCACTAAGCTACATCCTCAGGGTTTTTTCCCTCTGGTCCTGGGAATTGAACCTAAGGCTTTTGCATGATAGGTAAATACTTTGCCACTGAGCTATATCCTCAAACCTCTTTATTTATTTTGTATTTTGAGACAGGCCCTTTATAAGTTACACAGGATGAACTTCAACTTAGGATCCTCCTTCCTCATCCTCCCACAGGATGAACATCAACTTAGGATCCTCCTCCAGGTGTGGCTGGGTACACTATTTTTCTTGATTGATAGTTTCTTTTTTCAGCACTCAAATTACATATTACATGCATTCCTCCTGGCCTGTGAAGTTTTTGCTGAGAAGTCTGTTGTCATGTATTAGAATTCCCTTATTTATTATTTGCATCTTTTCTTTGGCAACATTATGAATTCTTTGTTGTGGACCCTTCAGAGTTTGATGATCGTATGTGTTGTGGTAATCTTATTTAGTTTCAGTCCAACTGCTGACCTTTGACCTTTTTGTAACTGGGTTTTTTAAATTATATTTCTCCAAGTTTGGAAAGTTTGCTGTTATTGTTTCTTTAAATAAGCCAGTTTCTACTCCTTTGTCTTTTTCTACTCCCTGTTATTCCAATGACCCAAATAATTGCTTTCATAATGCCATCCTATGGATCTCATAAGCTTTCTTTGTTCCATTTCATTGTTTTTCTTCCTGACTGTATATTTCAAATAGACTGTCTTTGAGCTCACTGATTGTTATTGTTTTTTATTGGTTCTTTTTAGTTATATATAACATTAGGATTTATTTTGACATAATTATAAAAGCCTGAATATAGTTTCCTTTAATTCAGTTTTTTTTTTATATTGGTGTCTTGTGGATAAACATGATGGTGAGATTCACTGTGGTATATTCATATATGTACGTAAGAAAGTTAGGTCAGATTAATTCCACCAGCTTTTCCTATCCCATCACACCTCCCTTCCCTTTATTCCCCTTCTACTCCTCTGATCTTCTATTTTTAACCCACCCCTCCTTCTTTTGGATTAGCTTCTGCATATCAGAGAAAACATTTTACCTTTGACTTTTGGGGTTATAGCATGATAGTCTCCAGTTCTGTTTATTTACTGGCAAATGCCATAAAGTCATTTTTTCTTTATGGCTGAATAATATTCCAGTGTGCATATATACCACATTTTCTTTATGTGTACATATACCATACTTTCTTTATCCATTCATCTGTTGAAGGGCTCCTAGGTTGGCTCCATAGCTTGACTGTTGTGAATTTTGCTGCCATAAACATTGATGTAGCTGTGTCACTGTAGTGTGCTGATTTTGAATCCTTTATATATATACCAAGGAGTGGGATAACTGGGTCATATGGTGATTCCATTCCTGGTGTTTTGAGGAATCTCTGTACTGCTTTCTGGAGGGGTTAACACCAATTTGTAGTCCCACCAACAATGTATGAGTGTACCTTTTCCCCCACATCCTCACCAACATTTATTGTTATTTCTATTTTTGATAATTGCCATTCTGACTAGAGTGAGATGAAATCTCAATGTAGTTGTAATTTGCATTTCCCTAATTGCTAGATGTATGAAACATTTTTCCATGTATTTGTTGACCATTTGTATTTTTTGAGAACTGTCTGTTTTGAGAACTGTTTCTATTTATTGATTGGGTTGTTTTTTGGTGTTAAATTTTTTTAGTGGTCTTTGTACATACTGGATTTTAATGCTCTGAGGATCAGTTGGCAAAGGTTTTCTCCTATTCCATATGCTGTCTCTTCATGCTCTTGTTTTTTTTTATTTTTATTTTTTCTGTTTGGAAGCTTTTAGTTTGATGTCATCCCACTTAATGATATTTGATTTTACCTCTTGTGCTTTAAGGAGTCTTGTTCAGGAAGTCAATTCCTGAGCCAACATGTTGGAGTGTTGGGCCTACATTTTCTTCTAGCAGCTTCAGGGTTTCTGATCTAATTCCTAGGTCTTTGATCCACTTTGAGTTTTATGCAGAGAGACAGGGGTTAAATTTCATTTTGCTAAGAAGATATACAATCTATCAACAAATATATGATAATTCATTCAGATAAGTATGTATTTAAGAGCTTCTATGTACTAGATACTGCCCTAATCACTAGAGATAAAACAGTCAAATTGTGCTTTCAAGAAGATTATGGAGAATATTTTATGGGAAAGTTAAGACAATTCTATATGTGATATTATTTCCTGATAACATTTACTAAGTGAAGAGCAGTTTTATGGGGGGAAATAATGATTCATTTTGAAAATATTGAATCTGAGATGTCTTTTAAGTAACCCAGAGATGATATTTGAATTAGAAAATTCAAGGAGGAAATAGGGATTAGGTTATAAATTCAGATTCTACAGTGTTAAGAAGTTAAGCTCCAAAACATAGGCCTGTCTCCTGTTCCCCTCATCCATAGCCTTTCTCCTTTGCAGTTTACCTTCCAAACCTAGATACTTATTCTCCCCTGTTCCAACTGTCCAGTTTATTCCATTATTGAAATGTCATTTTGGCATAGGACTGCTATTTCTTTTGCCCAGGCTTTCTGTTCCTGGTAAAGTATAATCCATTCTCACTATATAGGAGGGAGAATTCCTCAGAAGTTTCAATTTATTATCACCATGATAATTTTTACTAATGTGTAACAGTTCAAAATAGCATTTTCTCTTGACCCACCTGTATTAATTTCTACTCTCTGAAAACTGAGTAAATGAAGGAACAACTTTTTGTCTGTGTTGAAGGATCTGCCTAGGGATATTGAATTTGAGAACTCAGAAAACTGTAACCTTTGGGTATAAATTTTGGAAAATGTGGTTTTAGGTCTGATGAAAGAATAATGTAGTATCTGGAAATGTTTAAGGAGCATACAACAATAAGGAGAAAGTTGGGTTTATTTGAGGATGCAAATTTAATCCAAGATAATAATATATTAATTACATTAACAGTTTAAAAGGCAAACTATTATATCAATAGACAGAAAAAGTATTTGATAATGTGACATCTTTTTAAAGCAAAAAGTTATAATATGGGAAAAACTAAGTAAAGAGCAGTTTTATGGGAGAATATGAAATAGTAGGGACATCCTTAATCAGATTGTGGATATCTGTGAAATAAGCATCATATTCATTATTGCTACTTTTGCTAAACATTATATTGGAAATCTAAGCCAGATTAGTATTATAAGGAAAACACAAAGTACTAGAAAAATTGAGAAGAAAGAAGCAAAACTGTCTTTATTTGCAGATAATGATAGTCTACATAGAAAAATTAATTTATTATACTAAATTATAACCTCATTATTATAATTAATCATAGCAAATATATGATATAGTCATAATGTATTTAGCAATTATTATAATTACTGACATATATAATTATGTATGTGATTGTTGTAACTTACAGAAGTTAGCCAGATTGATGAAAATAATATCAATTTGTATGTTTTTCTAAATATAACATATAAAGTTAGAAATATAATTTTTAATAAAATTATTTTGAAATAGCAACAAAATGGTAACATTCAGAAAAGAGCAGGTTAGGTGGTATGGTAGGAGTGAATAACTGTTTTCAGTAGGTTCAAGAGAGAATGGGAGAAAAAATGTTAGATTCCTTATAGGTGGAATTTTGCTCTGATGTGTAGTAGAGAAACTAAAAACTGGAAAAGGATATGAAGCCCAGTATTTTTTAAGCAAGAGAAATTGTGTCATAATTATTTGTGGATGGGACTGAATGACTCAATAAAGGAGGGAAAAATTAATGGTATAGGAAAGAGAGGGGAACATTCCTGAAGGCTATCTTTGGACTGGAGAGTGTAGCTCAGTTGTAGAGCACTTGTCTAGCATGCATGAAGCCCAGGATTCAATCCCGAACACACACACACACACACACACACACATGAAAGAGTTCTTGACAAGGCAGGAAGGGATGGATCCTAGAATACAGAATGGAGAGGGTGCCCTTAAGGTATGACCATAGAATTGGATAGCAGAGAGTGGGTTAAATATAAGATTATTATGCATTATGGGTGAGAAGTTCAGGGAGTGGTAATGGATGGCACAATTTGATGACATGTAATTCACAGCTGGGGTTCTTTGGGATGGAGGGGGAATATTTGAAGTTTTAAGAAGCAAAGTGGACTACCACTGACCTCCAGGCCAGATAACAGAAGGGATCACAGAAAAAACAGTCAGCACTTGAGAGGTTGCAGGCAGAGAGACAGATTTTTGTTGGAATAAGAAGGAATAAATATGTTTTCTTCATAAAGCCTGTTTTTGACTGATCTAAATTATATTCCCTCTCATAGTCTTTTCAAGCACTTAACTCACAGGTTATGTTATATTTATTAGTAAGTACCATTTATGAGCACTTTAGCTGTAATTATATAAACTGTCATGCAGTAACATAAAAGTAACATGCATCTTTCTCATGTAACAGTCAAGAAGTGATATGTTTGCTTGAAAATCATGTAAAGAAGCTAGTTTTTTTTTTTTTCTCTCCTTCTACTCCACTATTCTTATTTTCCTCTGGAGGGCCTCAGTAAGATTGCTGCAAGTTACCAGTGCAAGAAAGAAGAGGGGTTGGTTACCTGAGGAAGTGAAACTTCACTTCTTGATGGATTGGAATGTATATCTCATTGACCACCTCTAGAAAGCTAACTGTGGCCACTGGACATACTTTGCTTTAAAATAAATTTTATTCAGATGGTACCTTGTTACCTTGAACAAAACTAGAGTTTGGTTAATGATGAAGGGCAAGTGAATATTGATTCGACAACTTGGAGTGATTGCAATGGAAAAATCCTTGGTATACCACTCTGATGGTAAGCAAGATTTTCTGTTTTTATGCAGAATGTTTGGTTGTATTATTGTTTAAAAATGCATATTGAAATGCACATTAAAATGTTATTAACATGTAACAATAAAAATAAATAAAACATGGCATGTAAAATACATTTTAGTTTCTCTCTTGGCACTGGGACTTTAAATAATCTAAAAGAGCACTCGTCACAAAGTGACTATTCAGTAATAATTGCCAAGGATAAAAAGATATATTTAATTCTTTCCCAGACTAGCATTTTGTATCTTTAGCTGAAAATATGACAGAAGCAAAAATAAAAATCACTATATAGTCTTTTACTTAAGATGCCCAGGTTTATGTTCATTCTAAAAGAAGTGATACCAGGAACCATGCAGTCCTAATATAATAGATTGATATCAAGCAGAATGCATTAAGGCTAGACATTTGCCTTACTTGGAATTTAGTAGGTAGAGGAGAATGTACTTGGGAAAATAAAACAGGAAAGAAGTGAGAAAGTGGTAATATCCTTTTTTTTTTTTAATTGTAGATGGACACTATGTCCTTTATTTTATTTATTTTTATGTGATGCTGAAGATTGAACCCAGTGCCTCACACTTGCTAGGCAAGTGCTCTACCACTGAGCTACAACCCCAACCTGGGTAATATCCCTTTGTTTTCCATGTTTGCCTAATACAATTTCTGATTTTAATATCTTGCATTTGTGTATAACACTCATATTTTATAGGAGATTTCACAAATATCTCATTTAAAACTCATCCTAATTCATAGAGGAGCAAAATGAGGCCTAGAAAGTTCCTCTTCCAAAATTTCATGGCCTTTAAATGAAGTTGAACTTAGATCTCTACTTCTTAACTTAAGGTCTAGTTATTGGGTAATATGTGCTATATGACCTTGGATAGTGTCATTGGAATGCCTTTTATTAATCGGTTCAGATATTACTGGAAATGGACATTCACTCCCTTGAAGATTAATTCACTATTTGCCTTAAAAATACATCATATTATTTGCTTTAATTATTACATAATATACTTCTTGCTATCTTTAGGGCACATTGAGTCTTGGGACATTTGCTGAGCACCCTCAATCCAACTGTGCTTTAATTCTCTGTTGCTTTGGGATTTTTATTATATTTCTTTTCTCTACCTTTTAAGTTAGTTTTCTGCCAGTTTCAAGCAAAAATAAATAAGAAGCATTTTAAAAACTCAACCAAGGAAAGTTTAAAACTAATTCTATATTTAAAATAGAAAGTTTTGTGGCAAAATAAATGGAATGAAATTTCTATTTTTAAACAATTTTTAGTGTATGGTTCTGTCACAATAGGAACATACACTTAGTTGTGTAACCATCATAACCATCCATATTCAGAACTTTTTCATCTTTATGAAACTGAAAGTTTGTATCCATTAAACACTAACTACCCATCCCCTTCTCCCCCTGGCCACTGGCAAACACCATTCTTTTTATATCTATGATTTTGACTACATCAGGTACCTCATATAAGGGGAATCTCATATTATTTATCCTTTTGTGACCAGCTCATTTCATTTCGTCATCTTCAAGGTTCATCTGTGTTGTAACATATGTCAGAACTTCTTTTTGTTTAAAGACTTAATAATATTCCATGATGTCTTTCTATATACCACATTTTCTTCATTCATTCATTCATTCATTCATTCAACCCTTGAGTTGGACCCACTTTACGGGTATTGTGAATAATGCTGCTGTGAACATGGTTTTAAAGATATCTGTTCAAGTTGTTACTTGAAATCTTTTGGTATACATATATAGACTTAAAATTGGTAGACCATATGGTAATTCTGTGTTTGCTTTTTTTTTTTTTTTTTTTTTTTTTTTGGCAGTGCTGGGGTTGAACCCAGGGCCTTGTGCATGTAAGGCAAGCTCTCTACCAACTGAGCTATATCTCCAGCCCTTGTGTTTACTTTTTAAAGAAACTATCATATTGTTTTCCATATAGTCTGCACCATTTTATTTGCCTAACAGCAATGTATGAAGGATCCACTAACACTTTTTGGTTTTGTTGTTTTTTTATGTTGTGACAAAAAGCACATAAAATTTAACCATCTTGACCATTCCTGAATGCATAGTTTAGTGGTGTTAATTATATTCACATTGTTATACAAGAAATCTCTAGAACTTTTTCATCATGTAAAATGGTAATGCTCTACCCATTGATCAACTCCTCATCCTCTCACCCACCGGCCACTGGTACCCACAATTCTACTTTCTAGTGTTTGACTATGTTTCTAAGAGTTTGACTATGTGATTGTCATGGTTTGGATCTTAAATTCTCGCCAGAAGGCCCATATGCTAAAGCTTGATCATCAGTCTGTGGCACACTATTAGGAGGTAGTAGAACCTTTGGGAGGTGGAACCTAATGGAAGAAAGCTAGGTCAATGGGGAATGCCTTAAGAGTGATCTTGGGATCCCAGTCTCTTCCTCTCTCCCTTTGTCACTTCCTAGATGCCATGAGGTAAATAGCCTCTTCTACCACCAGCTCCTGCTGGGATGTACAGCCACAAGCCCAAAGCAACAGGCCTAGGGAACCATGGACTGCAACCTCTGAATCCATGAGCCCAAGTAAAGTTTTTCTCCTTTTAAGTTGTTTATCTGAGGTATTTTGTCACAGTAATGGAAAGCTGATTTAACACAGTTGATTCTTCGCGTAAGTGGAATCAGTCAGTGTGTCTTTTTGTGACTGACTTCACTGAACATTTCTCAAGGTTCATCTATGATCTTTTGATAGAATTTTATGCTTTTTTTAAGGTGGAATAGTATTCCATTGGGTATATATACCACATTTTCTTTATGTGTTCATTTGTCAAAGGATATGTGTTTCCTTGTGAATAATGCTACAGTGAAAATGGATGTGCAAGTATTTCTTTGATATCCTGCTTTCAGTTCTTTTAGATATATTTCCCAAACTATATCTTATAATTATCTAGTTTTTAATTTGGGGGGGGGGTACAGGAAATTGAACGCAGGGCCTCAGACAAGCTAAACATGCACTGCATCACCAAGCTACCTACCCACCTCCCCCCAGGTCTCCTTATTTTTAATTTTTTTAGGAACCTCTGTACTGGCTTTCATGAAACTCTGCAGTTTTACATTTTCTGTATCAGTGTACAAGGGTTTCAGTTGCTCTTTATCCTTTGCAACAGGTATTACTTTTTTTTGTTTGTTTTGTCTTGATAGGGGCCATTCTAGTGGGCATGAGGTGAAAAATGATTGTGGTATGGATCTGCATTTGTCTAATGATTAAGGATGTTGAACATCTTTTCATGTGTTTGTTGACCATCTATGTCTTCTTTGAGAAGTGTCTATTCAAGTCTTTGCCTATTTTAAAATCAAGTATTTGTTGTTCATTAGTTGTAGGATTTCTAAAATATGTTCTAACTTATCAGATTTATGATTTGCAAATATTAGCTCTCATTCTGTAGGTTGCCTTTTTGCTATTTTGTGTTGTTTGATGCCCAAAAGATTTTAATTTTAATGTAGAACAGTTTAGCTATTTTTGCTTTAGTTGTCTCTCCTTTTGGCATCATATTCAAAAAATCATTGCCAGACTCAGTTCCATGAAGCTTTTTCCTTTTTTTTTTTAAAAAAGAATTTTATAGCTTTACCCTGTATGCTTAAGTCTTTGATTGCTTTTGAGTTAAATTTTGCATATGCTGTTAGGTACAGGTACAGTTTCATCATTTTGCATGTGAATATTTAGTTTTCCCACTACCATTTATTGAATAGATTATCCTTCCTCACCTAGATTTTTCTTGGCATTCTTGCCAAAAACATTTGACCATATATGGCAACAGTTTATTCCTGGGTACTTTATTCTGTTCCATTAGTCAAAATGTCTGTTATCATGCCAATACTGCACATTTTGGTTATTGCAGCTTTGAGATATGTTTTGAAGTCGCAAGTATGACTTTCAACTTTGTTCTTTTTCAAGTTTGTTTTGGCTAATCAGAGTCCATTGAGATTCCACATAATTTTAGGATAATTTTTTCCACTTCTGCAAAAATACTTCTGGGATTTCTATAGAGATTCCATTAAATCTGTAGATCACTTTGGATATTATTGACATCTTAATGATATTAAGTATTACAATCTGAACAGGAAATCTCTTTCCATTAATTAGTGTCATTTTTAATTTCTGTCAGCCACATTTTGTAGTGTTCAGTGTACAAGGTTTCTGCCTCCTTGATTAAATTTATTCCTGAATATCTTATTCCTTTTGATATTATTAAAAACAAAATTGTTTTCTTAATTTCCTTTTTGGATTGTTTGTTATTAGTGTGGAATCACAATTGATTTTTGTATGTTGACTTCACATCCTATAATTTTGTTGAATTCATTTATTACTTTACATAACCATTTTTTTTTAAGTATCCTAAGATAACTTAGAAAATATTTGGTTCTGTCTTGTAAACTTTTTTTAATGTAGTTATTCTTAAATTACTAAAATGTTTTCCAGCCTGATATATTTTGTCACCATGAGTTTTATTTTAATGTACCAGTTAAACCTCCTTGTGTTTGGAAGTTTACCATAAAGCAGTTGTTATTATTATTATTCTGTGGTTCTGGGGATTGAACCCAGGGGCTGACACATATTAGGTAAGTGCTCTACCACTGATCTATACCCATAACCCTTTTTAAAAAT
Organism: Glaucomys volans; assembly: GCA_020662805.1. NCBI lineage: Eukaryota > Metazoa > Chordata > Mammalia > Rodentia > Sciuridae > Glaucomys > Glaucomys volans. Next base: position 188,833 of record JAJEJO010005295.1, on the reverse strand, counting down.
TTTATCTTGAGACAGGGTCTCACTACATTCCCCAGGCTGGGCCTTGAATTCTTGATCCTCTCCCTCACCCTCCCAAGTAACTGGGAATACAGGCGTGTACCACCATGCTGGCCTAAAGCAGTTAGCCTTTCATTTGACGTATTCTCCCTGATGATTCATTCGTTTCTTTCTTTCTTTTTTTTTTAGGAATTTGACTATCTTTTTTTAAAAATTTTTTATCGACTTCATTTTGATTCATTGTACACATATGGGGTTTTTAAGATTTAATGATTATGTTGGAATATATGTGCAAAAATAATCTGATGTCTGAGGCTTACTTTAAAATACTCCAGCAAAACAAACCAAAGAGGTGGGTTATAGACAAAATAAGTTTGGTAAAATGATATAATTGTTGAAACTCACTAGGTAAAACAGATTAGCAGTCTCTCTTCTTTTCATAATGCATAAAACCCCACAAAATTCTAAAATAACAATTCTCTAGACTATGTTTGGAGAGTGACTTTTATTTAAAAATCAGTGTGACAAGTGATAAGTTTTTTTATAGTAAAAATACCTTGACGGTAAGATAATCAAGTTTGATGATATTCAGATAAAAATGTGTATCTTTTATGTATTATATTGTCTATATGTACATCAGTGATTTTTCCCAATTTAAAAAAATACTAGGATAGTGAAATTTGGAAGAATAGCAAATTGAACATTCCTTTATTCATAATGTAAATTTATCAATTGTAAAAGTTTTGCCACATATGTGTTTTATCTCTCTTTAAATACCAATACTGATTTTTGTCTGCTTGTTCTATCAGTTATTCAGAGAGGGATATATAAACATTTGACTCATATATTTTTCTACTTCTTTCATTTTTATTAGTTTTTTTGCTGCATGTATATTGAACTCTGTTGTGTGCAAAAACGCTTACGAATGCATGAAGTGTAGTAGTTTACTATGGTGATTATAACAAATTATCACAAATTTGATGGCTTAAAATACCACAAATTTATTCTTTAACAGACTCTGAAATGAGTTGGGGAAATATAATCAAAATGTCAGAAGGGTAGTTTCCTTCTGAAGGCTCTAGAGGAGAATCCATTTCCTTGCCTTCTGTATCTTCTGGAGGTTGTCCTCATTCCTTGGCTCATGACCTGTGTCATGTCTCATTTCTCCCTGTGCTTCTGTTCTTAAAAAGCTTGCTTTTTCAGTAAATGTACTGCTGCCTCCATCTTATTCACTGGACCCTATCCACATAATTCAGGATATTTCCCAATCTCAAGAGCCTTAATCACATCTGCACCATCCTTTTGGCCACATAAGGTAGCATTTCAAAAGTTCTGAGGATTAGGGTGTGGAGTGCCTTAATGCTGCCTACTACAGATGGCAACACTACCCAAATTGATTTATAGATTCATTGCATTTCCCAGAATCCCAATTGGCATTGCTTGCAGAAATTCTAAGGCATTCCTAAAATTCACATTGAAATAGAAAGCATTCTGGAATAGCTAAAACAAATTTGAAAGATAATAGCCAAATAAACTTGGGGTGGAGGGAAGGTAGAGGAATTATACTTACTGATTTCAAACTTATTACAAAATTAAAGTAATGAAGACAGTCTGGTACTGGCATAAGGGTAGGTATATAGATCAATGGAATGGACTTGAGAGTCCAGTTGTATACTGTCATATTTATATTCAGTTGACATTTAACAAGGGTGTGAAGACAATTTAGTTGGTAATGAATAATCTTTTCTACAAATGGTGCTGGGATAAGTGGTATCCACATACAAAAGAATGAACACATATGATACCATGCTAAAAAGGAGCTTAAAATATATCATATTTTAATGGGTTGAAAATGGGTTAAGGACTTGAATAGATTTTTTTTCCAAAGAAGATACAAAAATAGCCAATAAACACATGAAAAGATGGTCAATTTTATTAGTCACTAGGGAAATCCAAATCAAAAACAACAGTAACATACCATTTCATATCCCCAGAAAGGCTAAAATAAAGAGCACACACACTAACAATCCATTACTCTAAACTATTACTTTCATATTATGCTGTCAGAGATCTTCTAAGATCACAGCTTACTTCTTTTGAAAGATTAAGTGAAATAGAGTTGCTCCTTGAAGATCCTTTATAGTAAGGAATAGCCAAAGTATTTTCGGTAAAATTTTGAATGATACTCTTAGTAATATTTATTTTACTTGATTTCTTTCATTATAGAGTTGGTTTGTTATGCACACATTCTTGAATTTTTAAAAATAATGAGCACATGGATAAGAAATGCTTATGATAGAATTGGCATGGTGACCTCCATTATATTTTGTAAAATATCTGGTGCCTGTGCTTCAAGCCCAAATAATTCTTTGTTCTGCTTTCTTAACTTCTCTTTTAGAAGCATATTCATTCATTGTGCAAATTCTATTCAGTAGTTCAAGAGCTCTTACGCTAAGAGAACATGGGAAGTTGCTGGTAATGTGCCAGTGAATATTGTATAGAAGATTAAATGGTTCATCTTGCAGCTGCTCTGCATGTGGAACTTTCATTGACTTTAATTCTCTATTATCTCATTTGTTCTATAGCTTCAGGCCTAAATTGGGGTTGATTGAAGTTGGAAAAAGTGGATATATCAGAGAGAATATGTTTTAGTTTCCTAGGGCCTCTGTTAGAAATTACTGCAAAGTGCTTTAAAAGAACAGAAACTCATTTTCACGCAGTTCTGGAAACTAGAAGTCTGAAATTAAGGGGTTGGCCAAGGTCATGCTCTCTCTGAAGGCTCTACAGAAAGAATACTTACTTGCTTTTCCTTGCTTTTGGTGGTTGTGGCAATCTGTGCTGTTCCTTGACTCACAGGTGAATCATTTCATTTTGCCTCTGTCTTCACATGTCCTTCTCTCCCGTGGATCTTTGTCTTCACATGGTATTCTCCTCTTTGTGTGTTTGTGTTCAGACTTTCTTCATAAGATGACCTCATTTTGCCTCAATTAAATCTGGAAAGACCCTACTTCCAAATAAGATCACCCTTGTAGGTACTAAGAGTTTAAGATCTCAACACATCTTTTTTTTGCAGGGCATAATTCATTCTATAACAAAACAGTTTTTTTTTTTAATTTAAAAATATATGTAGTTTCAATTCGTGAGATAATTCGTATGTGCATTGTTTTTACAAGGAATAAACATAAACTGAATTTAATGAAAAATGATGAAAAATACATGAGAGAGAAGGAGTTATCAATGGGCCATTTGTCAGTTTTGATGTGGGGAAAAACCAAACCTTAATTACTTTCCTTGTTACCTCTCTTGAAGTCCACAATCATTTGGAACCCTCTGTTATTTTCCTTGCTTCATTGCCTCCATGCCTCAATCAGGGAGTATAGTCAATGTATGTAGCCTTCCTTATAGAGAGAGCCCATAAAATTTTCATGGTCAGTAGAGAAATTAATTTTTTTTTGCAAGGCTTGTCAGAGAGGCCCTTCACTCTGCCACAGTGCAAAATTAAAACTCCATATATCAAGTAAGTACTTAGAAAGCATTCAGGTATTTTCTGAGTTGGTAACAGTTTCTGTAGATTGGTAAACTTTCCATGAATTCCATTTCCTAACAGATTTCCTTATATATTAGTCAGGGTTCCTAGTGGAGGCCACTGAACCTTCTATAGCTATTTTAAATAGAAAGGGTTTACTAGAAGACTTTGCAGAGTGTGTGAAGAGAACAAAACTTTAGAGGGTCAGAATATCAACCACTCATGCTCAACAGCCAGGAATGCCCTAGAGAGTGGAAACACACAGCCATACTATGGGACTGTTGTATAAACACAACACTGCAATGGACTGAATGTTTGTGGTTCTGTTTCCCCCAAATTCTGATGCTGAAATCCTAACTTCCAATATGATGCTTTTAGGGGAAGCCCAGATACCTATGTTGCACCCTTTGTACCATGTGAGGATACAAGTCTGTAAACCTCTTTGAGGGTTTTCACTAGAACTCAAATATGCTTGTACCCTATTCATGGATGTCTAGCTTCCAGAACTGTGAGAAATAAAATTTTGACTACTTTTAATTCATCCAGTTTATGGTACTTGGTTATAGCAGCATGAACTAAGATAAATATTGTTTGTGTTGCTTTCCAAATCCTGCTTTACCACTTAATAATTGGGAAATTAGGCAAGTTGATTAACTGCATGGTGCCTCAATTTCATCATCTGTAAAGTGGAACAGATAAAAAGTATCTAATTAAAATGTGGTTGTATTAAATGAGTATATATAGGTGTCTAGACATATAGTGTATTAGTTTTCTAGGGCTGCTGTAACAAAGTATCATATACTGGGTAGCTTAAAGAACAGAAATTTTGTTATAGGAATCTGGAAGATAGAAATCCAAAATCAAGGTGTCAGTAGGTTTGTTTCCTTCTGAGGCCCATGAAAGAGAATCTGTTCCATGCCTCTCTCCTAATTTCTGGGAGTTTACTGGCAATCTGGAGTTCCTTGGCTTGTGGAAGGACGAGCTCAATCTCTGCCTTTATCTTTATGTAGCATTTTCTTGTGTATCTTTGTCCAAATTTCCCATTTTTATGAGGACATCAGTCATATTGGATTAGGACTCTCATCTTATTTACATCAGAAATGACCCTATTTTAAATATTTAAGGTAATAGTTTGAGGTGCTGGGTTAGAACTTCAACATACAGATTTTGGAGTGACACAGTTCAACCCTAACATATAACAAACATGTAAGTGTATTGATGTTACTATTTCTGATAACTACTTGTTTGAGATCCCAATTCTGTTAGACTTTTTTACATTAATGTGTTGTATCCATAATGTATTAGAGAGGAAAACTTTTCATAGTTAACTTTTAAGCCCTTAAATTCTGCAATCTTCAGTTTACTTAAAATAACTTTCATGTTATTTCTTTGTAGGAATGACTGTTCAGGTTTTGGATAATGAGATTTTAATATAGCTATGTAATGTTTCTTGGTTTGTTTTGTCATTTTTTTTTTTTAGAGGAGGAAAAGTTTTTTGGGGGGCTCCCATTTTCAGAGGTCTCAGTCCATAGAGAGTTGGCTCCATTCCTTCGGATTTGAGATGTTGTAGAACAACATGGTACAGTGGAGGGATGCAGCTCACATGATGATCAGGAAGCAGAGATCTCTACTTGCCAAATACAAATATGTACCCCAAAGTTATGCCCCCAATGACCCATCTCCTCTAACCACACCCCACCTGCCTCCCAGTTACCTTTCAGTTAAAATCCCATGGAGGGGATGTTGATTCACTGATTGGATTGAGGTTCTCACAGCCCAATCATTTCTCTTCTGAGCCTTCTTCGCATTGTCTTACCTGTGAGCCATAACATTCTGCCCATAACATTCAAACCATAATATTCTGCCCCTGGCCTCCAGAAGCTCACACTCATCTCACGATGCAAAATACATGTGGTCCATTTCCATAGTTTCAACAGTTCAAGGATTGCCCAAAAATTCAAGTCCAAAATCTCCTCTGAGTCTTAGGGCAAACTTGCAGCCGTGAGTTCCTGTAAAAATCAAAAGCTGTTTGTAAGTATCCAGTATGTAAAGGTGCAGAATAAACATTAACATTCACAAAAATAGGGGCATAGAAAGAAGGGATAGGACCAAAGCAAGACTGAAGGCCAATGGGGCAGAAGAGTCCTGTAGCTCCACATCCAGCATCCGGGGCACATGGCATGGTGATGTTCTTCCCAGAGGGTTTGTGTGTCTCTGCCCCTGAATCCTTTTTTGTTGCAGCCCAGGTGGCCTTTCTGTTGGCTTGTCTCAGCTCAGCCCCTGCAGCCTTTTTTAGGATAGTGTCCCATGTTACTGACATTTCTTAATCTCAGAGTCTCCACTGCAGCCTTGGTTTCCTCCTCATATCTCCACACTTTGTCCTCTCAGGGACTTCCTGAAGGGCCTTCAACCCTGCTGCACTTTGCCTGGCCCCCAGGCCTTCCTTTGAAATCTTGGTGGAAGCCTCCATGACCCCTTAACTCCAGCATCCTGCAGTCCTGCAGAACCAGCACCAAGTGGTTGATGCCAAGGTCTGCTGCCATCTTAAGGAATAGCCAAGCCTCCAGGGACTCTGGCTACCCAGGCTGAGTGCCTGGGTAGCTGAGCATGTTGAAAAAACTTCCTAGGTCCCCTTGTGCAAAAAGGATGTCCCACTGGTCTCTTCCCAAGATAATTTTTACTTTTATTCCTGTTTTGTAAAATTCTAACAGTAAAAATGAGTATGGTTGGAAGTTGTTATGGTGTCGTGTATGGTATCATATCTAAATGTATATGAAATTCTACAGTCATACATTTTTATATGCTGAGTATCATTTATAGGTAAGATACAGATAGATATGTATCTTCCTCATCTTGCATATTATTGTTTGGGAGTACTTTATACTATCTAAATAAGATTCTTTATTGACCCCAATTTTGAAGAGGTAAAAAAATCACTTCTAACAGTGGGTTGATACAGATTTTGTTTCTCTTAGTATTTCATGTAAACCAATATAATATAATCACTGTGTTTTGCTAAGTGTGTTCCATGGGTGATGTCCTATTAGGTGTTTAGAAATCTGATGGGGAAAAGGTGGTGGAGGGGGTGGCATCCTGTAGATAAATAAAGTTTGGGAAATGTTAGGTATTTATAATATTCTGATGAGAATTATAGTAAAGAAATTTACATTATTTTGGATCTAACCCAGCATTTCCTAAAGTTGGTTCGTTGTACAATAAAGTTGTTCATTGTAAACAACTGATTAATATATTCAGTCAGTGTTCACTAAGTGCACCTGGACCTAAATAAGACAAGCAGTCCCTCCAGTATTAATGATTGAGAATTAAGCCTGTCAGGTGCCTGTAGTCCCAGCCACTTGGGAGTCTGAGGCAGGAGTATTGCTTAAGGCAAGGAGTTTGAGGTCATTTTGGGCAATATAGTGAGAACTTGTCTCCACGAATGAATAAATGGAAGGGAGGGCTGGAGGAAGGAAGGAGAGAGGAAGTGGTGGTGGAGGAAGAAAGGAAGGAAATCATTGTTTTTAGCTCTTTGTGAAGAAAACTTTTTAATGGGTAAGTTTCTTGTCTGACTTTTTGGGTAAAAAGCAGCCTGACTTAAAATCCTCTTTTCTAGTTTGGTGTCCAAGGTCTGATGTAAATGTAGGATTGGTGTTACTTATGTATGTTTGGACAGTACCTAGCAGATAAGCATATTTAAATGGCTGTTTGAAAGAGGAAATCAAAGTCATACAGATCCTTCTTGATGTCTTTCATAATTATGATGAAGAGGGAAAATGGTATTTTTGTTTTTGAATAATACCTGAGGTTCTGTTTGATGTATTTCTGTTGTAGATTTTCTTCCTCTTTTTATCAGTTTTATTGAGTGGTAACTGATCTACAGTAACCTCACTTAAAGTGTACAGTTGATAGATTTTGACACATTATATGCCTGAGAAACAAACCACCAACACAATTAAGGTAAACATCCCAAAAGTTTATATGTGAGGTCTCCCTGCCACCTATTTCCCAAATCCCCTGCCATCCTCGGGGAACCACTGACCTACATTTTAGCTTGCATTTTCTGGAGTTTTTCTCTCTTTATCATCTGTTCATTGCTTTTCTTTTTCTCTCTTTTTGCATTCCTTTAGATTATTTTTTATGATTAGTATTTTTTCTCATTTGTTGGATTGTTAGTTATAAATTGTGTTTTTATTTGTTTTAGAGTCCATAGTAAACATGTTTAAATTATCAATGTTTATTTTACATTGCTTTCTAAGAAGGAACCCCCACTGATCATGACATATTATTTTCATATGTTGAAAGATTCCATTTGCTAATATTTTGTTGATGATTTTTGCATCTGTGCTCAGGAGGTATATTTTCTACAGGTTTTTGTTTTGTTTTTTAATCTTTGGCTTTCCTACTAGGGTAATCGCATTTGCTGGTATTTTTAAGATTTTCATGTCTAGGTCTAGAGGAATAATGTTTTGTGGCAGTCTGTTCTTTTGGTCTACTTTTAGGAAGTTGCTGCTTCCTCAGTTGTTTCTTTTTCAGTGATAGTGAAAATGTCTAGGCCTGTAGATTTCTTATTCAGAACGTTTTAAACTGTAAGTTCAGTTTCTTTCATAGTTTATAGATATATTGAGATCATCTTGTATGAATTCTGTTAGTTTCTTCTGATAGTTCTTTTTAATGCCCATGAAATCTACAATGATAATCTCTTTTTAATTCCTGATATTAGTAATTTACTTTCCTCTTTTTTTCTTTTTTTTTTCCTCTAGGAATTTATCAATTTTATTGATGCTCTCAAAGAATCAACTTTCAGTTTTTCTTTTTCTGTTTTCAATTTCTTTGATTTCTTACATTTATTAATTCTCTTCTGATTGATTCAGGTTTATTTTACGTAGATTTTTCTAGTTTCTTTTAATTTTTTGTTTGTTTGGGGAGAGGGGGTACTAGGGATTGGACCCAGAGGTGCACTTTACCACTGAGCTGTACCCACAGCCATTTTTTTAAAATTTTAAGACAGTCTCAGTAAATTGTGTAGGGACTTGCTAAGTGGCTGAGGCTGGCCTTGAACTTGTGATCCTCCTGCCTCAGCCACTGGGATTACAGGCGTGCACAAGATTTTTCTTGTTTCTTGATGTAGGTGCTTGCATTACTGATTTGAGACCTTTTTTTTTTAAATACATTTTTAAAAAATATTTTTAATGTTATGATATTTTCTCTAGTTGTTGTTTTATTTGCATCCCAAAGATTTTTCTTTTTTATACACAGAATTGAACCCAGGGTTGCTTAACTACTGAACCACACCCCCAGCCTTTTTTTGTGTTCCGTTTTGTTTTGAGACAGGGTCTCACTAAGTCCTTAGGGCCTTGATAAATTAGTGAAGCTTGTCACCAGCTTGAAATTCTCCTACCTCAGCCTCCTGTATCATTAGGATTATAGGGATGTGCCACTGCAACTGGGGCATCCCAAAGATTTTGATGTTTTATTTTAATTTTCATTCAGTTTAATATTTAAATTCTTTCTGAGATCCTTTGTGAGCCATTTTTTATATAGAAATATGTTGCTTAATTTCCAAAGTTTAGAGAATATCCTGGCTTGATCTATTATGATCAAAGAACATACTTTGTATGGTTATAGTTCTTTTCAATATAAAACATTTGTTGTATAACTCAGGTCATGGATGATCTATCCTGGTTAATGTTCCATGTGTAGTTAAGCAGAAGTTGTATTTTGTCTTTGTTAAGTGTTCTGTAATTGTCAGATGCCTTTGGTTTATGATATTGTTCATTTTTTCTGTTTTTATTGATTTTATCTAGTGCGTTGAAGGAGAGAGACTGACTTTTAGGGATTTGTGGCTAGGTATGAATTGGAAGGTAGACACTAAATAAAGCACTGAAGATATCTTTCTCTAGAGAAAAAAAGAGGTTTTGTATAAATTCATGTTTTAAAACTGTAATGTCACATGAATATCATCATGTTAGAAAGTCAAGAGAAAAGGAAAATTCTGCCCAGAGGAACAGATGGACAATACTCTGTCTGTTGGCCCTGGGTATTTTTTTCTTTTTTTAAGCTGGAACAGGCACAGAATAAGATTCAGGAAAGGATGGATGCAACAACCGCCTGCATCCCTGCCACCCTCCTTTAATGCTGAGATTTATTCCTTTGCCCTGTAGTAAGACAGAAAAAAAAGATGTAAGACTTTTGATGCTAAATTTCCCTGAAGCTTTGAAGAACAGGGAAGATCAAATATGCCCCTAGAAGTGCTTTGGACTTGAAATATAAAGACTCAGTCAAGGGAGTTTACTTAGACCTGAGGCTATTCTGTGCATAATTTAGGTGGTAATAACAATTAAGGATAGGCTAGAAAAGTACAAAATTTAACCTATGTTTATCTATTCTTCAGGATCTTTTTTCTCCCTATTCCCATCAGAAGGACAGGGGTAGTAACAAATACCCCATTATGAAGCTGATAGCTTTCTTATTGTAATGGATTTATGTGTGTATGGTTTAGAAAATACACTTTATGTATATTACCTCATTTATCCATAAAACTGTGCTTCGTTTGAACATAGGTATTTTAACTTTCTCTTTTGGAGCCTCAGTGATTTTTCTCAAATTGTACAATTGAGTAGAATTGAAGCACAGATGCTTTCATCACTGGTTCAACATTGCTTTGATCATACTCTGCCTCTGAAAAGATGTACCTGTTTTTTGTAAAATTTAGTAAGAATTAACTTTTAAGGAAGATATTTTGGTGTTGGGATGTAGCTCAGTGGTAGAATGCTTGCCTAGTATACGTAAGGCCCTGGATTCAAGAAGAAAAAACAATTAAAGGTGTTTTAAAGATTTTAAAGTTGTTTCAATGACTATCTACTCTTCAGTTTTAAATAAAGATAAGTTTCAAAGATTATAAGAAAGCGTAATAGATTTTCTCACATTTATGAATTTTATTTTATATGAACTTATTTATTATCCTTTGATTATTTACCCACTGGAAACAATAAATTCTTTATATGGTTTCGATAAAAATATCTTTATCTGTTTCATTCACTACAAATATTCCCTCTATTCTTTTTTTTCTTTTGATGTTATCAGCATTGTGTATTGGTAAAAGTCAGAAATTTGTGAAATATTTCTTACACTCCACTTATTCGTTAAAGGTTGAGTTATTTTTCTGTATTAGTTGGAATAAGTATTCTATTTTGCTTTTTAAAGTTTTTTATGATTGATTTTACATCTTGAGAGCTTTTTTTCTGTTAGTCTTCCTAGGTTAACCTTACCACATTAAAGTCTTACACATTTTTAGTCCATGTTTTTATGTTCTGTATTCTGTATAAGTAATTATATCTTCTTTTGTGAAAATACTACAAGACTTTAAAAACACAGCTTTGTGCAATTTCCTTAGGTTTCCCATTACTTTGCATATTACCAGAATTATTCTGCAATTATATATAAGATTTTTTTCTTTTAAATATTCTTCTCTGGGACTGGAAATGTAGCACAGTAATAAAGTACTTGCCTAGCATGTACAAGGCTCTGCATTCCAGTCCCAATACCATGGGGGGAAAAAACCCACCACTGCAGGCATATTTTCTCATCAGAGTCAAAATACGCACTTCAGTATGTTTTTAAAACAAACTAAATATAAAATATAAAACAAAATACTATTTACATCCATAATGAGAAAATGAAAATCAATGTGTGTATAACTGTCCTTGAAGTTTTGGGTGGGCTTTTAACTTTTTTCTATCTTTTTGTGTTCTCTGAGGTTTCTTTAGTGAAAATATTTTTTAAAAATTGAGCTGTGACTGTGTGTGTGTATCTTTAAAACAAATTTTTAAAAAAAAAATTGGAGTAACTTTGATCTAAGTGGAGCTCCTTGGCTTCTAGAACATTAATATTTTTTTTTAATTTGATAAGTGAAGGCTCAGATCTTATTTTTGATTGGATAAATTAATTATGTCAGTTTTGTTACCATCCATGTTGCTTGGTGTTATTTTATAGTTGTTTGTTTTGTCCTATTTTAAAGTTGTTATTTAGCCTAGTATTTTCTAGTAAATATATTCTTTATGTAATATTTGAGATTGTAGCAAGGAAGATTGATGTCCAGAATAAGTTTAAAATGTGTTTGTGATAAGCTCCAATTGTTATAATACAAGGTATTGTAAATTCAAAGATAAAATTTTTGTTGAAGGGATTCTAAATGGGTTTCTTTCCTTCTCATATTACTGTTTATTAGTCTTCTGGGTAACCCTCTATAAACCACAGTTTTAATACATTGATACTTGCTTTTGTGCATGACAGACCTTAGCCTGAATTTCTAAATCAGGCACAAGTATATGGAAAAATCAAATATGGAACTTTTTAATGTTAGTTTCACTATGGTGTTCCAAGAGTGGTCTTAAGAAATAATATGTAAATATAATTAAAGATTAATTAATAAACAGACTGGAAAAATACTCAGCAAATATGATAGAAAAACAGCAAATGTAACTAATGTAAGTAATACAAGATAATATAAGAGAAAGATGAGGAAGGAAAATTATGTAGACATTTTTGAAAGGAGTGTCATCACTTAAAAATTTACATTAGACCATCAATAAGAATATATATCTTAGCCTATAATATATTCAAATCTTATAGTAATAACCAGTGCTGCCTGTGGTTGGATGGCTCTAATGGATTATTAAGAAAAAATTGTATTAAATGGGATATTTTGAAAAATATGTTTTGATAATTTGTATCAAGAAACTTCTAAGTGTTTCTTTGATCCAATATTTATGCCTTTGATTCTTTCTTAAGGATATAATTTTAGATATTCTTAACCTGCATAAAGATATTTAATTTTTTTTGCGGTGCTGGGGATTGAACCCAGAGCCTGTGCTTGTGAGACAAGCACTCTACCAACTGACCTATATCCCCAGCCCAAGATATTTAATTTATAAATCAAATTAAAAAATAAAAAACATTTAATTTATTTACTAATTATAACAAATATTCTATCTGAAACAGTAGACTAAGTAAAGTTATGCCTCATTTATTTGATGGAACATTAGATAGTTGTAAAAAATATAGTACTTAAAGAGGCAACAATAGGGTCGGTCAGTGCTTATAAACAAAAAGGGCTGGAGGGTGTAGCTCAGTAATAGAGCACATAGATAACATGAGTGAAACCCTATGTTCAATACCCAGCACACACATAAACAAAGGGAAAAACATAAATAAATATATTTACAAATAAAGAACAAAACAATTCATGGATGAGTTAAAAAGGAAAATAGATTTTTAAAAAGATTATAGTAGATATTTACCTTAATGCTAAATCAAAATTTTATGTATTTTAGAAACAAATGAATGATATGTTATTTTGTGAAGCCATATATATGAATGGAGCTCTTTGCAAAGCCTTGTATAGGAGGCAGTCACTTTTGTTGACAAGTGTTCCCTGTGTGTTGGTTTTTGCTTCCCCTCTTTCTCACATAAATATTCAGGGGTGGGATGACTGCTATTTTGGTTCTGTTTTAGAATTTGGGGGATTCATTAGTTTCTCAGACACACTCATGCAAATTCCACTTTATATGAGTGGTTTCCTCTATGCTGTGGTAACGTTTACTCCTCTTTTAAGTGTTTCTTTGATTTCTCAAAATTCTTTGATGAACATGGTAGTTTTTAAAGTTTTTAATCCAATTGCCAGTTAATAATCTCTGTATTAAAAGGTGTGCATCCTGAGACAATATATTCTACTTTTCTTAAAAACTGCTCATCTGCTGATAATCCCATCAGGCATTATACATTTTACCTTTAAAAGTTCTTTCTGTATTTTACTTAATTTCCCAGTACTTGGCATGTTCAGTCTTTTTTTTTTTCCTTTGGAATAGAGTTGTAAAAATCTTCTGTAAGGTTCTTATCTAATAAATACCATAATCTGTGCCATAAATTTGTACTTGATCTTAAAAGAGAAAGATATAAAAATACATTTTAAGCACGTAAGCTGCAAATACTCCCCACCAAACTTAAGAATTAATTATTAGAAACACACCGTATCACTTTTCTCTGCTGATTTCTAGGTATTGTTAATGTTTTTATTTGTCCTCTGGGATATGTGCCTAGAAATAGGGATACTCACGTGGAACCTTATTAGATAATTCCAAATTGTTTTCCAAAGTGGATTTTACTAGTTTACAATATTCATATTTGAATACACACATATATCCATACGATACCCATATGCATGTGTGTATAAAAATATATATGTGTTACATGTAGTTAATGCTGTGGTAAATATTTTTCTACCCAAATATATTTACATTTTTTCTTTTTTAATATTATTTATTCCCTGATGCAGAATCATTGATTTAGAAGATATGATTTTTTAAAAATTAGGCTAGTTACTGTATTTTGTTTTTATATTTTCCCGACTTCTCATTTACTTTTTAAATTTAGCTGTTATGAAAATTATACATGTGTAATATTCTTAAGTAGTTCAAGGTTTGCTGTGTAAAAATGGCATTCCCACACACTCTTCTGCTTCCCATTTACTGTTCCCCAGAGGCAGCCATTTTAAACATTTTTAAGTTGACTCTTATTATTTTCTTTCATATCTGTAAATAACCTGCTTGTATTCTGCCTTTTAATTTTTATCTGTTTTGGCTTCTCACCACAGAGCAGGAAGACTTAACGTCCTTCATTTCTTCCAAATTCTAGCACATCCCAACTTCACACATATACTCTTATCTTTTTCTCTAAATAACCTAGTGCCAACATTGTTATAAATGCAAATGCATGGTTGCATCATTAATCAAACTATAATTACACTTCTTTTAACAAAGGAGGAGGCTAGTATAGGAAGAGACAATGAGGATTTTGGACTCAGTTAAAACTTTGTATTACAAGATAGAACACGATGGTCAACAAGAGGCAGTAGCTTCATGAGCTGTAGAAAAAATGATGTTTGTATTGGTAGCCATGTGTAGTATTGATTAGAGCACTGAAGGCCTAGTAGATGACTGGCATGTATTTTAGTGGGAAATAATTTTTATGTCACCCAAGTATTGGTTTAGCTTAAAGGCTAAAGAGACGTAAAGAAGTTGACAGTCCCAGGAAATAAGTACAAATTACTGAGACCAAGTGACGCCTTAGACAGAGGGGAATGAAGGGAAGGGAGGGTGCTCCGATTTAAAGTTTCCAGACCAATTGGCATTCAGCAAAGAGCCTGGAGCCCACCTAAGCCTAAACCCTACCTTGAGGAAATCCACTTATGGGATTACCACTCTGATTCCAGCAATCCAGAGGATGGAGCATCACACTCCTGAAGACCCCACCTAAAACTGCTGATAGGAGAAGCTGAGAATGTTTTGAACTCCAATGGAAAAATTCTTTAGCTTTTCATCAAGAGGTTTTTTTAAATTCTTTTTCTCTGTTTGTGACCTTAATTGTACATGAACATTTATACATATTCATATTTGTTTTTTTCTCATTTCTATCATTTTTGAAGCCAGTTATTTTTCATGAATTAGTTTTTTGTGAACTAGGATGTTTGATTAGTATATTTTAGTTTTGTTTTGTAGTTTTTTTATTTTTAATTCTTAAAAAATTTTTACTTTATATATATATTTATTTTTCTCCTACCTGTTTCCCTTGATCCTCTTCTTTTTTCTAACAACCAATCTCTATTTTTCTCTTTCACTTTTATTTTTTTACTTCATTTCTCCTCTCCTATAATTATCACATCCTTTATCACTATATTTTCTCCCTTTCCACCATTTGAAATTATAAACCCTTTTGCAAACTTGTTTTTATTGTAGGCAATAACTGGTCATATTATTTCTGTTTATTGTGATAATTAACATTGTAGATGTATAGTAGGAGCTATTTGGTTTAATGTTGTATATTGTTTGCATTGGTTGTTGTTGTTATTTGTCTCCCCCTGAATAGTGAGGTATTGGAAATCTTCAGGGACACTATAATTTCACAGGATAGAAAGTGTACTTTCTCAGATCCATACTATTACATGAGTAGACACAAAAACAACATGAAAAAAAAAACATGAAAATGCAACGGAAAAATCACCTCAAACAAACCAAGATACTACAATAACAGAATCCATTGACAGACACCACAGTGGAAGAAATGTCAAAGAAGGAGTTTAGAATGTACATAGTTAAGCTGATCTGCAAAGTAAAGGATGGTGTGAGAAATGAAATCAGAGAGAAAATACAGGAAGTGAAATATCACTTCAATAAAGAGGCAGATTCTGAAAGAAAAAAAAAGCAGAAATCCTCGAAATGAGGGAAACAGTAAACCAAATTAAAAATTCAATAGAAAGCATCACTAAGAGACTAGTCCACTTGGAAGATAGAATCTCAGGCAATGAAGAGAAAATGTATAATATTGAAAGTAGAATTGACCACAGAGAGAAAAAGTTTAGAAACCAGGAAAAGAACTTCCAAGAACTATGGGACAGCATGAAAAGACCAAATTTAACATTCATTGGGCTAGGTGAAGTTGCGGAGGTAGAAACCAAAGGCATGCACAATCTTTTCAATGAAATAATATCGGAAAATTTCCCAAATCTAAAGAATGAAATGGAAAATCAAATAAAAGGGGCTAATAGGACCAAAAATATACAAAGTTACAGCAGACCCACAGAAGGCACATTATAATGAAAATACTGAATAGCATACTGAATAAGGATAGAATTTCAAAGACTGAGAGAAAAATATCAGATTACATATAGGGGGAAACCAATTTCTCTCAACAGATTTCTCAGCTAGGAAGTCCTGGAATAACATATACCAAGCTCTGAAAGAAAATGGATGCCAACCAATAATCCTGTATCCAGGAAAATTAAGGTTCAGATTTGAAGATGAAATAAAAACTGTCCATGATAAACGGAAGTTAAAAGAATTTACAACTAGAAAGCCTTCACTACAGAACATTCTCAGCAAAATATTCCATGAAGATAAATTAAAAAAAAAAAAAAACAGCAAAGGGAGGAACTACATCAAAGAAATAGTCAATCAAAGGAGAAAGTACTTCAAATTAAAAGCTAGAAATAAACCCAAATGATCAGAAATATAAATCATATCTCAATAATAACCTTGAACATTAATGGCCTACACTCACCAATCAAAAGACACAGACTGGCAGAATAAGACCCTACAATATGCGGTCTCACCTCCTAGGCAAAGACATCCACAGACTGAAGGTGAAAAGATGGAAAAAAAGATTTCACTCAAATGAACTGTGTATATAAGCAGGGGTTTCTATCCTCATATCAGATAAAGTGGACTTTAAGCCAAAGTTAATCAAAAGGGACAAAGAAGGACATTTTGTCATAAATATTAATGCCCCAAACAATGGAGCATCTGGGTACGCAGTTTGATGTACATCAAACAAACCCTTCTCAATTTCAAGAATCAGATAGACCACAACACAATAATACTGGGTAACTTTACCATGCCTTTGTCACTACTGGATAGATCCTCCAAACAAAAACTAAATAAAGAAGTTATAGAAGTAAAAAAAAATACAGTTGATAAATAGACCTAGCAAACATATAGAATATTTCATCCATCAGCGAGTGAATACACTTTCTTCTCAGCAGCACATGGGTCCTTAGACCATGTCATGTAAGTTGTCCCATATGTTGGCACACAATTGTAATATTACCTTAATATATTTTTAACATCTGTAGTAATATTTTGATAGTTCCCATTCCATTGATATTAATTTTTGTGTTCTTGCTTTTTTCTTGATTAGACTTGTTTGATTTTTATCACATTTTAGCTGAAATTTTTCTCCTCTATTTCATATATTTCTGCTCCTACTCTTATTTTTACTTCCTACTACATAATTTGAAAGTAATTTGAATGTTATTATAGCTTCTTTCTGATATAAGTACTTTAATTTATAAATGTTCATATGAGTACTGTTTCATCCCAGAGATCTTGATATTTTAAGTTTTCATTATCACTTAGTTCAAAGCCCTTTTTATTTACTTTTCTTTTGCTTTCTTCCTTGACCTCTGAGGTATTTATAAGTGTGCCATTTAATTTTGAAATAGTTGGCATGTCGGATGGGGTTTTAAGGTGATTGTAATAAATCATGCAGGAAACAGTCTACATGATTTCAAATAAAAAAAAGTAATGGAAATGCTTTTTATATTGATTATATTGGTTATATACCTGTCAAAACTTATCAAATTGAATACTTCAAATTTGTGCATTTTATTGTACTTCAGTTTTACCTCCATAAAACTATGGAAAAAATTAAAGTGAAAAAAATCAGATTTTATTTTCTATGTATTACAGTTCACACAAAATTTATGTAATGGATTGGTATATAACATAGTTGGACATTCATTAACTCATTTTGATTCTGATAATAGTCTGAAGAGTATGTAGGGAATGAATTAAAAATTGTTGCCATTTTGCAGGTGAAAAAAACCCTGAAGCTTATTGAGGCTTTAACACTTGACTATGATCACATCAAACTTGAAACGATTTGCCGGCATTTTCACTGAAATTTTCACTGTAATAAACCTTGCATCCTTTTGCATCCTTACTCATTTTTTAAAAAAATTTAAACTTAATTTTATTTTTTTTTTGTGGTGCTGTGCATCGAATCTAGGGCTTCACCCATGCTAGGCAAGCACTTTACCCCTGAGCTACAATCCCAGCCCCTGTACATACACATTTTAAAAAATGCTTGTGGTTGTGGTATAATTAGCAATAACCAGGGTATGTAATTATAGTGTAACACAGAACTGCTACTTTTGTGTTCTTTTCTTTTGTCCTTGTGTGTAAAACTGAAACTATGTTCAAATATCAGGCAGGTATTTGAGTGCTGCTATGTTAGCATTGTATTGTCTACTCTAATATAGTTAAACCTAAGTACCATGTTGTGACCAACTAAGTAAACTATGATAATATGTAATTGCTAGGCATATGTTTTAATAAGACCAAGATAAACAATAGTTCTAATTTAGAAAATGCGGGAAAAATACATTTGATATTCTGCTAACTGGCAAAATGAGGTCATCTATCTAAGTAAATTTTATTTTTTAGAAATAATTTGTCTTAAAATAGAAAGTATGAATTATGTAACTGTGTCTAAATTGTTAAATTAAATTTTGACCTTTTTCACTAGCATTTTAATTACTTTTGATGTGTTTAGGTATAAGAAAAAAAAGAAAGAAAAATTGCCCAAATTCTAAATATGCAGAGAGGCTGTTAATTTTTAGTATAATGTTTTCACAATTGTTACTGTAAGTTTGTCCTATGAATATAATTAATTCACATATAGTTTTTTCATTCATTAATATCGTGAAAATTCTTCAATGAAACTATTATGTTTTTTTGATCATGTAAAGTGGCAAAATGCTAAGTTTTACCTAATTTATTAATCTTATTCTCCAATGTTGGACATTTAGATGTTTTACTCTTGGAGAATAACAAATCTGCATTGCAACTTGAGAAATTTCTGAAAGTACCAAGACAGTTGTTTATATTAAAATAACTTTGACAATATTTTTTTATTGTAATCTATTGACATTGCTTTCAACTTAAAATAATCCTAATTTATGTCTTTGTTTTACCAATTTTGTCTTGGGACATTTGTCTCCAAATTGAAATTTTTTTTATTAAGTAAAAAATTTTGGGAAACTCTTTTTTGAACCAGGGATTGAACTCAGGGACACTCAGCCACTGAGCCACATCCCCAGTCCTATTTTGTATTTTGTTTAGAGACGGGGTCTCACTGAGTTGCTTAGTGCCTCGCTAAGTTGCTGAGGCTGGCTTTGAACTCGCGATCCTCCTGACTCAGCCTCCCAAGTCGCTTGGATTACAG
Source organism: Glaucomys volans (assembly GCA_020662805.1). Taxonomy (NCBI): domain Eukaryota; kingdom Metazoa; phylum Chordata; class Mammalia; order Rodentia; family Sciuridae; genus Glaucomys; species Glaucomys volans. The sequence goes on along the minus strand of JAJEJO010005295.1, from coordinate 169,473 downwards.
GCGTGCGCCACCATGCCCGGCTGGGAAACTCTTATTTTCTAAAATATGGATTTTTGTATAGCAAATCTATAATATTCTTGAAGAAATTATACATGATATTTTGATGCCTTGATATTTGATATTGAAATATTTAAATGTGTTTTTTTCAATAGATTATCTTTCTCAAGGAATAGATCTTTCTGGAATAGAAGTTATAGAAAATGATCTACTTTTTATTGGAAGAGCGCGACTTGAAGTGGAAAATCAAGCTAAGCGCCTGCTAGAGCAGGGTGTGGAGACTCAGGTAATAAAAATATTGTCGTTTATGTGAAAATGTCATAATATTGGCAGACAGTTGACTTTGCATCCAAAAGCATAATAAATATCTTTATTTTATCACTGAGGATAAAATTAAATTGGAGAGTAGAGTACATGTAAGTACAGGAAAATTTTAACATTTTGATATATTTAATTTTAATGACCTAAGATTTCTAATGTATATCATATGAAATCATTTTATATGTTGTACATTTTATATGATAGATACTAGTTATATTTCTGGAGCATGTCTGCTTTGTCCAAGGTATCTTTTCAACAATACAGTATAGTTGGCATATTATTATTTCCATCTCACAGATGATGAAACAGATCTTAAATAATTTTTTGAAGATTATATAGGTAGTAAAATGAAATGGTTTGGATCCAACTTTAATCTCTCTAGCCCTCAAACCTTATATCATAATTAATTGCTGTGTCATAATTTAAAAAAAAAGAGTTGAGATTTTTCCTAAGGTATCTTATGCTTAATTTTCTGGATTTGAAGAAACTCAAAGTTATTAATGTATTAGAATCAACAAATTAGAATTAGTCTTAGTTCTACAGTTATATTATGCCCAGGTACTTTTTTCCATTTTTGTTGGGCTGAAATATAATTATTAATATTAAGGACTTTTTTCATATTTTCATAACTAGGAATTTCATTTTGTGTGTTCATTTTGCACAAAAATAATGTCATTAGTGTTCAGCACCTTGGCATCTAAATCAGAAAAGTAATTATATTCTGAATCCTAAGTAATGTAATTTAAAAAATATAACAGAATAGCAGCTATGTTTTTAAAATAAACTTGTATAATGAATATTGTGTACATAATGAAAAATGAACAAGTCATAAATGTACATGTAGAATGAAATACCACAGTGTGAACATATCTGTGTATCAAAACTCATATCATGACATAGGACATTATTGGGTGTCTTAGAGTCTGGCTTTCTCACAATTATTTCTTTCTCCCTTTTCCCCAGTGGAAAGGGTTATCATAGCTTCTAACACTAGAGATCAATTTTATGTGTTTTGTCAATTATGTTTTAACTTCTGTTCTCTCTGTGAGGACAAAATGCTTATATTATTTAAAAAATAAGGTATTTTTTCTACATTATATGTGAGAGCTCCCTTTTTAGATCCTTAAAAGGTAAGACAAACACAACTCTGTTAAGATTATCTGTACCAAATTAAACAAGAAAGGGTGGTTGCTTTTCTGCAGAGTAGATGCTGGGTTTGATTCTGTAATCTTCTATTATATATAAATTATGCCTTCCTTGGGTTTTGTGCAGGGGATTTACTTCCTTTGTCTATTATCCTCTTCCTCATGTGGTTGTTTGTATCTGCTGACACCTTTTTCTCTCCCATGTATTCATTCAGGATTTAGGCAGTACTGTTTTCTCTTTATCTTAAAACTCCATAATTCCATGTTATTAGTACCTATGAATGTTTTTATATGTTTTATACATATGCTCTACAGCTTTTTGATGTTCAGTGGCTCAAACAGATCTAGTCCCCTTCCTTTCTCTTCTGTGTTAGTGGCTTTTTCTCATTAACAACCCTGGACATTGTCATCATTAGCACATATCTTGTAGTTCAGTCTTTGACCATTGACTCCTTATTTTTTTCTGCCTTCTCCCCTGTTCCTATTATAAAGCACAATTCTTTTATTCATTGAGAACCCCAGTCTTAACTTAGTTAGAACATCAGTTGTCTTCACTACTTGGTTTTCTACTCTGTCAATCATTTCTGTCCTCTTCTCTGTCTCTGCAATTTTCCTATATTAAATTGATGTAAGATTTGTCTTTCATCTGTTCCTCTGACTTAATCTGTTCTTAAACTTTAGCATGAATCAAAATTGCTGGAGGGCTTGTTAAAACAGAGAGCTGAGCCCAATGCTCAGAGTTTCTGATTCAGTGGATCTGGAAAGAACTGTTGCTTTTGATACTATCAAATTCTTTTACCCCTGACTTTATGCTATGCTTTCATAACACAGTGCCATTTGTGGATTATTGAACATTCAGCCTTATTTCTTATTCCATGCTAGCCTGTTCTGCGTCAAACAAAAATCAGATGACATATACAATTGACGTAATTATATTTATGGTTCTTTAATATATGTGTATTAAAGTGGATTTTAGTGTATTTAGTGATATAGTTCCCTTTCATTTCATAAATGACTGTTTACAATGTATATTCCCTATCAACTAATTCAGTTCCTTCTTTTCTATTGTAATAAGAGGGTATTGTCTCATTCCTCATTAAGAAAATCTAGAACATGAAAGTGAATTTTTTCAACTTCTGTCAGCATCATTCTTAAAGATCCAACTCCAGTAAATATTTTACCTTCCTATTGAAGGCTAATTTTACAACACCCTTGCTGCCTTGCTTCTGTACTTGGCTCTTTTCCTTTTCTGAATCTTGAGACTTCTCTGTTCTACAAGTAGCATACAAATATACATAAAAGAAAAAAGTAATCTTAAGTTTTAACTGTTTCTATGACTACTATAGTATGAAGCTATTTCCTTGCCTCTTTACTTCACACCAAACTATTTGGAAGAATAGACTATTCTTAGTACTGTCTCCTTTTCTTGACTTCTCATGCATTCCCTAGTTTACTCTATTCTGGCTTCTTATATATCCTCTTCAGTAAATCTACTTTTAGTTATGTCACCATTGACCTCCAAATTTCCCCAAAGCCTTGCCTCTTTTTGCTTCTCTCAATTTTTTTACTTTGGTGATCATTTCAACTTCTTGACACCCTTGTCCTTTCTTTTAGTTTCTCTAACCACAAGTCTTCCCTGTTTTTGTTTTCTTTTTCTTTTTTCTCTTGACCTTGCTATTTGATTTATTCCTCATTCTTAAGAACTTCAACCACTTCTTTGATGTTTGTCTTTCCTATATCTATTTGGCTTCTTTATACTCCAAGTGTTTTTCATTGGTGGTCTCATATTTCCTTTTGCTAATAACTCAAATTTCAATCTGAGTCCTAGAATCTTTTTTCTAACTCTTGATCTGTATATTTATGCTTCAGGATCCTTGTATTGTTAGTGTTTGCTTATTGAGAATAGAAGCTACTTTTTAGCTAATTTCAATAGACAGGGATTTATTATAAGGTATCAATGGGAGGACTCAAGAAAACGACCATAAATTGAGCTTACTCTTTTTGTTAGCTGTTATAGAGCAACATTCACCTGGGAAACTTGGGAATCAAGAACTACTGTAGTGTACAAAATTAGGCAACCTGGGAGGGTATTGATCCTTGTATGTTAGGAAACTGCCTGCTGTTTTGTTTATTCTTCAGTGCAGTTGATAGCTTTAGAGCCATATGGCCTCTGACATGATCTGGATCAACAAAATGAATGCCCTATGTTTTGCCTATTGACACTCATTGACAGGTCATGAGGACCCAGGCATTAGAACCTGTTAGAGACAACAGAGAAAAATGTTTACACATGTATGACCCAATTTGCCAGGAAAAACAATAGATGTAGGAAAAGTACAGCATCTGCCTTCTAAATTTTACACAGGTGCTAAAGTTTACAAAACCTAAGTTATACCTGGAACCCTTTACAGAGGGAGTCAGAAAAAGACTCTCTTGAAGCCTCCACAGCAAAAACATACTAAAAGTAAGCCAGAATGCATTTTAAGCAAGTTCATTTATGGAATCATTCACATTTTTCCAAGTAGATATTACAATGACCCTGTAACTCAAAATAATTGAAAAAGAGATGTCAGGCACATCTCCTATTAACTGTTTGTTCACTGTTAGAGAATAGCACCATTCACCTGGGAAACTTAGGAATGAGCTATTCTAAAGATCTGGGCATTTTCTATGAATAGCCGGACAGTAATTAGTTTAGACTTTGTGGGCTGTTCTGCTTTAGTCATACTAGTGAATTCTGCTGTGGTGATCAGAAAGCAGCCACAGGCAATATGTGAATGAGTGTTCCATTAAAACTTTATAAAAATAGCATGTAGGCCAGATTTGTCCCATGGGCAAACCCATTTATCTTTGTTTTTACGTTTTATACCCTTAAATTTCTCACCTGGATTACTATAGATACTAGTGGCCCTAATTTTCATTTAATATCCATACTGCTTTCAGAATGATCTTAATAAAAAAGATATTTAATCATGTCCATGCACAATGTAGACTCTTTCAACAGCTTGGTTCCTCATAAATTTCATACTCCTTGTGCTTCTTTGCCATCTTGCCACATCCCTAGAGGACACGTAGGTGTGATTGCCTTTGGTTCCCTGATTAATACCAGGTTTGTTTAGCCTGTGTGTTTGCATTCAGTGCTAACTATTCCTTGAACATACTTAATGGTCTTATTCATGTGCTTATTTGTTTTGTATTCATTCTTCAATACTCAACTTTTTCCTTAATTTCTCCACAAAGCACTTCTTGATTCTTCTGGGCATGTTTAGAACCTCTAGGGTTGTGATAGCATCCTTAAGAAGAAATTGCTTAATTAAGGTTATTTATTATTGTTTGGATATTTTATTTATTATAGTTATAGTACGTATATTTCTTTTTAAAAAAAATTTTTTTTAGTTGTCAATGGACCTTTAATTAATTTATTTATTTATATGTGGTGCTGAGGATCAAACCTAGGGCCTCATACATGCCAGGCAAGTGTTCTACCGCTGATATATTTCTGGTGAACTCTTTGGATTGAGATTCATTCAATACTAGAACTATATATTTTTTCTATTTTTCTCCTCTTATTGTTCAATAATATACTTGTTAAATAAGTAATTACATTAAATAATTGAATAAAACACCATATTACAATCTTGGTGTTTCTTTTGAAGGATAATTGCACCGTCCTTACCTTCTCAAAGAAGTTATTAAGAAATCCCAAATCCAACATAAATAGGAGGAAATATTTCCATAGAACATTGATAGTAGTGCAGCTTATATATTTACAAAAATGGCAATTAGCATTTCAGAAAATATGATATTATAAGCCTTTATATTTATAGTCTAATGCACATATTATCAGCTCACAAATGATTTAAAACTTTATTGCATATCTATTTACATGTTTTTTACTTGTGAAGCGTTTATTCCCCACCACACATCCATGAGTTATCCCTACACATCTGCAGTTCCATGTCTGCTGATTCAACCAACTGCTGATCAAACATAATTTTTAAAAAATTCCAGCAAATTCCAGAAAGCAAAACTTGAATTTGCTACGTGCTATTACACTCTATCTATGCAAATGAAGTGATATGTAGGCCTAACCTACTGTAGCCTCCCACCATTTTACACATCTTTAGCCTCTCCAGCACATGTTGTTTGAGTATTGTTTGTCTCATCTCTTATTCATGTACAATGTAGTTAAGCCTGTACTTGAACGTGTGAGACTTTTTTTGTCATTGTTTCCTAAATAGTACGGTATTATGTGCATAGTATTTGCATTTTATAAATAATCTTAAGATGAAAAATGGAAGGATATATGTAAGGTATGTGCAAATGCTTTACCATTTTATATAAGGAACTTGAGCATCCACTGATTTTGGTATCTCTGAGTAGGAGGTATCTTGGAACCAATCCCCTGTGAATACCAAGGGATGACAATGTCTGTATATAACTTTAATTTACACAGTTCTTAATTTTCACTATATTTTAGAATAATAGGAATTAAACCAAGTAATTCTAAGAAAGGGAAAAATGCCAGAGTTTGTAAAAACAAATATATTTTAAGTAAGGATAGGTGATTTTAACATGTCATAAAGGAATGATGATTTAAAAATGTTTTTTTCCTCATATATTTAAAGTAAGAATGCATGTTCTAGGGCAGTAAAGTATGTTTTAGATATTGTTTTGTACATATTTTAGCAGTTATCAAATTTGATTTTGCTTCAATTTTTAAATCCATATAAAAACTAAAATAAAATTTTATTTAGGAAATTAATATCCCCCAAATATTGATTGATTATGTGTTCAGACTGTGTAAGTTTACCAAAAGATAATTAAAGTAGATGATTCTTCATTTTTAGCCAAAGTCTTCTTTCTAAACAATGAGATTAAGTTAGAAAGATTAAAAAAAAAATTGTAAAAGTAGTTTGTATGGCTAGGTGTGGAATGATCAGCATAAATCTCAGAAATACATAAGTCAGAGAGCTTTAATTTTGCTGTATGTCTCCGCATGGTTCAGAGAAAGGTGGATACTGCCCAATGGATAGGAATATTATCTCTTTGTAAGGCTTTATTGTCATGTTATCATAGTTTTTAGACATTAACCATTACTATCCAAATCTCTTGTTTGAATTAGATGTAGAAAGTAACCTTTTGAGTATAATTTAGTTTCTGTCTCAGTCTCTTTGGGCTGCTATAATAAACTGGGTAACCTACAAACAACAGAAATTTATTTCTGACAGTTGTGGATGCTGGTAAGTCCAAGATCAAGATCAGCAGATTGGGTGTCTGGTAAGGCCCCACTTTCTGGTTCACAGAAGACATCTTCTCCTCATTTCCTCACATGGTTCAAGGAGCAAACAAGCACTTTGGAGTTCCTCTTATTAGAGAACAAATTCTGTTTATGGGGATCACCCTTTTGACCTAATCTGCTCCCAAATATCCCACCTCTTATTAGTATCATCTTGGAGGTTAGGATTTCAACATTTGAATATGGAGAGGGTCACAAACATTCAGACCATAGCAGCTTCCTACATAATTTCCTAAAGGGAGAAAAATGTACTGATTTGCCAGTATTAACATTCTGGTTTGATTCTGAGTTTACTGTACTTCTTGTCTGTAAATTGATATTTATGTTTATAAATTTACTTGTTTCTGAATTTAATTTTTGTGTGTATTTGTTCCTCAGTCCTGGTCCTCTGAGTTATTTTCATGAAGTCTAGTTTCTGGCTTTGCAGAGTTTAAGAGTGTTAAACTCTTAATAATGGGTGCCACTGGGATAATTATTGGGTAGGATGGTATCTTTTTGGAGAGAGCCTGTGGTTTGGAGCTAATGCCTTTTCTTCTTGGAGAGCAACAAGACTGATGTGTTATTCACCTTGCCAGCAGGCAGTTTAGGAATTAAGAATGCAACTTTCATTAAATGCCTGTTACTTGCCTCAATTTGTTAGTAACTTTTATCTCAATCACAATAGCAAATCTGTAAGGAAGAGATAATTACCCACTTTCTATATAGGTAAGTAAGCAAAGATATGGAAAGCGTAGATAATTAACTTTTTAAGTGTACAACTGCTAAGTGGCAGAATCATGATCAGGAGCTCCTTCCTTTCCCCTTCTTTATTAAGACCAAGCACTTTCTTCTGATTTTGTTAAATAATTACATTGAAGACTATTGGACAATTTGTGCAGTAGTTCATGTTGGAAAATAAATTTTTCTAACATTTTTCATTTATATTGTAAAAATGACTTTAGGAAGTCTCCACATGGTGACTGATCCTAACTGGTCCCTCAGTATTCCTCAAAATTTTTGTTCTCTCTTTTTTTTTCCCCATGATCTGAAAATACTTCAGAGTTTTCCATTTTCTACCAGTCTTCCCCCTCTTACTTCTACCCTCTGAGCAGATGCCCTTAATTTCTATTTTATAGAAAAGCCTTCCACATCACCTGTGCAGTAGATCTATTTTATTTTGTTAGAACCTTATCTTGTTGATGTTTCTATTTCTTATTTATATCATCATCTCATTCTCTCTTTTATTAACTCCTTATCAGTATTTAAACATGTATATTTTACACCTCTCTCCACTTTTCAGTCCCACAACTTTTTTAGTTTTTCACATCCCATTTTTCCTTTCTCCTTTAAGTCCTTTGTGTTTTTTCATGCTTGAAATACTGTCTTCACTTCTTATTAGAACATATGATGCAACTTTTATTGATCTTTCTTTTTCTTTTCTTTTTTTCTTTTCTTGGTACTGGGAATTGAACTCAGGGGTACCTAACCATTGAGCCACATCCCCACCCAGCCCTTTTTTGTATTTTATTTAGAGACAGCCCACTGTGCCTGGCTTATTTATCTTTCTTAAATTACAATCTCCCACTTATCTGAGATCACTGAAATAATTAACTGTATAATTAATATTTAGTGTAGAGACTAAAAGAATTAAGTAATTTTGAGATACTATTGCATTCATAAAATATTATACTCTTAAGTAGTTTATAGGCTCATAGCTTGAACAGATGCCCAATAAACAAAGAACTTTTGAACAATTATGTCATCGGTTGCATGTAATAACCAATTTCTGACACTAATTTGATTTCTCAAAATTATTGGTGATCCTTTTTTGAGTATGTAGTTGATGGTCATCATTTTCAATATCAATTTTTTTTGTATTAGTGGGGAATTGTAAAATTGTAAAAAATTGTAAAATTAGTAAAATTGCAGATAATATAAGAATCTTTTTTCCTGTATTATTTTTAGATACACATGAGAGTAGAGTGAATTTTGACATATTATAAATACATGGAGTATAACTTATTCTAATTTGGATCCCAATTTTGTGGCTGTACATGATGTGGAGTTTCACTGGTGGTGTGTTCATATATGAACCTAGTTATAGCATAAGAATCTTTAGTGTTATCTTTACCAGTTGTTAAATTCATAGTAGTTAAGAGCAACAAAAGTTCTCCATATTTCATGTCTTCAATGATTTTGGATGGTTTGGCAGTTGACTGATAAGTCAATGAGATTTAAAAAAGAAATCAAATTGTTATTGTGTACTATAATCACTTTCAAGAAATAGATGTGGTTTCTACCACTTCGTTGTGTTCCACCCTTACTAAAATAACAATAATGATGATGATGGTTACCAAACTGTAATTTGCAGATGAGTTGTCATTTCTGTTGCTTGGCTGCTGTACTATGCATACATTTATGTCCTCCCAATTTATATGTTGAAATCATTTTCTCTATGGTTATGGTTAGGAGGTCGGGGCACTGGAAACTATAAATTAGCTCATGATGGTGGAACTCTGATAAGTGGGATTGGTGCCTTCATAGGGGACTTTCTCCACTTTCCATCAACCATAGCCTCTTATCCCACTTCTCATTTTACTGAGAGAACTCTCTTATCCTTTTTGCCATGTAAGATTACAGCTGAAAGATATTCTTGTGTGAATTGGGAGGCATGCCCTCACTGGACACCTCATCTGCTGGCATTTTGATTTGAACTTCCCAACTCCAAAACTGTGAGAAATAAATTTCTTTTGTTTCACAAGCCATCCAACTATGGCATTTTGTTGTAGTAGTCCAAAGAGACTAAGACAGTAGCCATTCTTTCATTATCTGAAATAGCTGTTTAATGAAAGAAAGCTAGTACAATTTTTTAGCATTCCTTTTCAAACTCCAATTTTTTTTTGGTTAGTTCAGATATCTGTTTGATAATTACACTTTTTTTTTCCTTGTCAATTGCCTAAGTGTGTTGCATTCATTTGTAGGTTTCAAATTGTTTTGTAGTATTCAAAATCCCTACTACACTATTATAAATTTTCAGTTTTTAGAGTCACACACTAAATAACTATTTAGATACAGAGAAACCTCAATCTCATTATTTCTATATGGAAAAGTCTTATAGGAAAGCCTCATTATTTCTATGTGGGAAAGATTTATATTGATAAATATCAATATATCACTGCCAATTTTCAGACCTTTGGAAGGACTGATGATTTAGAGCATATTTTCAGGGTAAGTATAGTATATCACCATATTGGAGAAGACATTCCATAGGCAGGCTTTGTTACTGTATGGTCTGGACATACTAGCCATCTACAGTGCTTTCCTGACTCCTATTTCTCTGTTTTCTAATGATCCTCAGAATCTTTCACAGACAGGAGTCTATTTATTTATTTATTTATTTATTTTTAATTCTTCTTTTCTTTTCTTTTCTTTTCTTTTCTTTTCTTTTCTTTTCTTTTCTTTTCTTTT
>JAJEJO010005295.1:145396-159254 GCA_020662805.1 Glaucomys volans | reverse complement strand
TTCTTTTCTTTTCTTTTCTTTTCTTTTCTTTTCTTTTCTTTTCTTTTAGGATGGATGTAGACTCCATTATTACCAAGCTTTAACTAGCTTTCAAAAATAGGTGATAGAGATTTTGATCTGGATGAGCTCCTGCATCGCCATAGATACCAGGCCCCCACAGTGAAATTATGACATTTTAATTAACAGGATGGCTTTAACTTGTGAATTACAAGCTTTCCTAGTAAATAAGTACAGGATTTTGTGGAGATTCGGAGTGGAGGATGATGATCTTTAGAGGTCATCATGAAAAAGGGTCTTTGCATTTAGTTCTTTTAAAGAATAGTGTCTGGCTTTACTCTTTTCTGTAGTAACTGTTTCTAATTATGTAACTAAACATCCTATGAACATGATTTTTCCTAAAGCAGAAACCTCCTCAATGAAGGCCATGGTCTTGGTGCTTATCATTTGTCAGCCAATAGTACCTACCATGACAACATAATCTAGATGGGGTTCTCTTAGATGATAAAGTAGAATTGAAGTTCATTAGATAAATGCCTACATAGCATAATAGTATGTGATTATGATATTATAAGCTTTTTGTGATTAAAAATTGAGTGTGTTAAATGAAGTATTAGATGTTAAGCATTTTCTTGAGCTTCAAAAAGAAGTTCCTGGCAATGTTGAACACATAAACTATGTAGGTCAGACAATATTATTTCTTTTGTTCTTTCTTTTTCTTATGGGTCCAACAAATATCAATAACATTTGTCAGTTGACTTTTTAAGCTTTAAGAAAGTTAATTTTCTATCTATCCTTAGATGCTAGAATTTTTTTTCTGACTCATCTCATAAATTCTAGAATAAATATGAGCTTACAGAAACTCCTTTTCATCTATTTTATCTCAATATTGTTTTGCCATTTACTAAGTTACAGAATTTCAGTAGTTTTAAGTTCTTTTTTTGAGACATAATATTTGTACATCTTTATGGGGTACATTGTGACAATTTGATACATGTATATTAATGTATTATAACCAAATTGGGGTTATAAGCATTTTCATCTCCTTAGACAGTAATTTTTAATGTATTAGGAATTTTATATTTTTCTAGTAATTTTGAAATAAATCATAGATTGTTTTAATCAATAGTACTATAGAAAAACCCTTGTCTTAACAGTGTTTTGGAGCCCATTTTTAAACTTCTTTCTGTCCTCCCTCCTTCCCAGTCTCTAGTGACAACTGTTTCATTCTGTGCTTTTAAGAGATCCACGTTTTGAGTTTCTCCAAATGAATGAAAACATATAGTTTTTGTATTTCTCTATCTGGCTTATTTCAAAGTTTAAAATGACTTCCATTTCATCTGTGCTGCTGAATTGAGAGGTTTTCATTCTTTTCTGTGGTTGAGTACTGTTATTCCCTTTTGCATATATATTGCGTTTTGTTAATTCATCCGTTGATGGGCAACTAGATTGATTTCCAAATTTTAGCTATTTTGAATAGTGTTGAAGTAAACGTGGAAGTGCAAGTATTTTTTTTTTTTTTATATAATGAGTTCATCTCCTTTGGATATATACCCAGTAGTAGAATAGCTAGATCATGTGGTAGTTCCATTTGTAGTTTTTTTTTTGTTTTTGTTTTTCAGAATCTCCATACCGTTTTCCATAGTGTACTAATTTACTTATCATCCTCAACCAGCATTTGTTACTTTTTGTTTTTTTGGTGATAGCCATTCTGAATGGGGTGAGATAATATCTGATTGTGGTTTTGATCAACATTTCCCTCATAATTAGTGAGATTGAGGATCTTTTCCATATACTTATCATTTGTATATCATCCTTTGAGAAGTGTCTATTTAGTTCTTTAGGCTTTTTTTAATTAGCTTTTTTGGGTGGGTATTCAGCTTTTTGAGTTCCTTATATGTACATCCATTATTGGATGATTAGTTTGCAGGTATTTTCTCCTGTTCTGTAGCTTGTCTTTTAATTTTGTTGATTATGTCCTTTGATATGCAGAAGCTTCTAAGTTTCATAGAATTCCATTTGTTGAGGCTGGGGATGTGGCTTAGTGGTACAGCACTAGCTTAGCATATGTAACCCTGGGTTTGATTCCCACCACACTCCTTTCCTCCCTCAAATGGATAATCCCATTTTTCTATTTTTACTTTTGTTGCATGTGCCTTTGGGAGTCTACAAATCTAAAAGTCATTGTCCAGATGGCTTAGTGGTTCCCTGTTTTCTTTTAGTAATTTTGTAATTTCAGAATTTCATGTTTTGCATTTAGGTCTTTGATCCTGTGTGTATGTGTGTGTGTGTGTGTGTGTGTGTGCGTGTGTGTGTGTGTTTTGTTTGTTTATTTGTTCTGGTACCAGGGATTGAACCCAGGGGTGCTTAAATATTGAACCACATCCCCAGGTACCCCCTTCCTGCTTTTTGAGACAGGGTCCCACTAGGTTGCTTACAGTTGAGCTACATTGCTGGGGCTGGCTTCAAGTCTGCAGTCCTCCTGCCTCAGCCTTCTGAGTTGCTGGGATTAAAGGTATGCACCACCACTCCTGGCTCAATTTGTGTATATTTAAAAAATTTATTTATTTTAAAAAATTTTTTTGGTTGTAGATGGATACAATACCTTTATTTTATTTATTTTTATGTGGTGCTGAGGATTGAACCCAATGCCTCACACATAGAAGGTAAGCACTCTATCACTGAGCCCAATCACAGCTATGTTTATTTTTATATGCTGGGAGGGGAAGAGATCTAGTTTCATTCTTCTGAATATGTATATACAATTTCACCAGCACTGTATTGTTAAAGAGACAATTCTTTCTTCATTGATTTTTAGCACCCTTGTCAAAAATCAGTTGGTTTTGTGAACATGCTTTAATTTTCTGGGTTCTTTATTCTGTTCCATTGGTCTGTGTCTGTTTTTATGACAGTGCCATGCTATTTTGATTACTGTAGCTTTGTTGTATATTTTAAAGTCATATTTTGTGATGTTCCCAGATTGATTTTTACCCCCATGAGGATTGCTTTGGCTATTTTGGATCCTTTGTAGTTCCATGTGAATTTTAGGATTGTATTTTTCTCCACCTGTGAAAAAAGTCATTGGTATTCTGATGGGAATTTCATTGAATCTATAGATTGCTTTGGATAGTATGGTCATTTAACAATATTAATTCTTCTAATCTATAAACACAGCATATTTTTCCATTTTTGTGTGTTCTATATAATTTATTTCATCAGTGTTTTATAGTTGTTACTGTAGAGATCTTTCATTTCCATGGTTAATTTATTCCTAATTTTTTTTAAGTTGCTGTGAATGGGATTGCTTTCTTAATTTATTTCACAGTAAATTTATTATTGATATATAAAAATGCTGCTTTTTGTACCATGTGTGCTTAGGAGATAATGGATCTGAATCTGAAATCTTAGTAAAATGTGTGCCTGTGTTTCAGTGTGCTAGCAGAAGTTTTTTTTTTTTCTTTTTAGAAAAAAATGAAAATGTTGCTTTTTTATATTGATTTTGTACTCTGCAACTTTATTGAATTTTTTTAAAATCAGGTCCAACAATTTTTTTCATGGAATGTTGAGGTTTTTCTGTGTTTAAAATCATGTTATCTGCAAACATGGATAATTTAACTTCTTCCTTTCCAATTTGAATACCCTTTATTTCCTTCTGTTGCCTAATTGGTCTTACTAAGATTTCTAGTATTATATTAAATAAGTATGGCGAAAGTGGACATCCTTTTCATGTTCCCAAGCTTAGAGGAAATACTTTGTTTCCTTTAAGTATAATACTTATTGTGGGCATTTCATACATAGCCTTTAGTATTTTCAGGTACACTTCTTCCATACCTAATTTGTTGTGAATTTTTAGCATGAAGGGATGTTGAATCTTGTTTTGTTTCTTTGTTCACCCAACAGATATTTATCAAACAGTAAATAGCAGCCATGTTTATAAGTACTTGGAATACTTTATTGAACAAAATTGACCAATTCTTTGCCCTCCTTAGCCTTACATTTTAGTGATGTGAGACAGTAAATAGAGAAAGCATAATCAGGAAGTTAAGTGTATATTCTCAATGGATAAATACAATGGAAATATATGTGCATATAAATTACATAGGGGCAGTAACTGAAAAAGCTTCTGGTGTGGAAGGAACACTTTTGAGCCTGATTTTCTGGTAAATCCTCAGCTGACAGTGATATATGGATGATGGTGGTAACTTCTCTGGCAAAAGGAATATGTATAGGGCTTCTTCTGTGTGCATTCTGTCACAAGCTTCAGGTTGGTTTTGTGGATGAAGGACTTTTCACATATGCTACATATGAAAGCCTTTGCCTTTGTGGGAATCATCTGATGTACACGCAAATCTGATGTCTGGAAGAAGCTGTTTTGACACTTAGTACAAACAAATGATTTTTAATTCCTTTAAAGTCTTCTCTGGTGGGCTAAAAAGTGATAAGAATACCTAAAAATCTTGGGACATTTCTCTTGTATGATTTTAAAGTTCCATGCAATTTGTCTTGGTGCCCTCACGTGTGGAGTTTCCTCCTTGATCAGGTAGATAGGGACAGGCTTAGAGGACTGTCTGGCTTGGAGAGAAACCCTGGTTGTACCTCCACAGAGACCTTTTGATAAGAAGGTCATTTCAGGGACCCTTTCTGGGAATTAGAGGAGCCTACCCTTTTTCTTCTGGAGTTGCGTATCTCATGAAAAAACATCTTTCTCTTCAGGTCTAGGATAGTTCTCTTCCTGCATAATGAGCAGGGACAATATGTGATTCCCTTAACTATTAATACTGTCATTTACTTGAGTATTTTTTCCAGGAATTGTTATATGCATCTTCTTTATCTCCTTGTCTTGTTTCCAAGTGAGTATCTTGAGATTTCTCAAAGGGTTTCTGTATTTCTCTGCTTCTGTGATTTCTGCCAACAACTGGTTTTTGAGATGAACAAGGACTTCTCTTAAGGGCATAGTCTCAGGAAAAAAGGGTTTCTTGTCGCTGCATGTGAACATGGACTACGACAACTGGCTTCATACAGTCGTAGATCAGTTCTTCCGTTAATTCCCCAGGTTTCTGCCATTTGATTCCCTTTCTTTTTCTAAGTGAATTTGTCCCTGCAGTTTCCTTTAATCATAAACTGCTCCAGGATCAATTGATAAATAATTTCATCTTTCGTATGCTTTTCTGGCTGCAACCATGAATGAAAAATCTCATGGAGTCTTTGCAGGTTTTACTTTGCTTATGAGTTATTGCTTAATGAAATGAGTTGAGCTGAGAGTCTGAGAACTCAAAAGTCTCCTCTCCCTTCTGGACAGCAGATCCTTGGGTTGGTCTAAATTCTATGTTTTCTAATGAAGATCATTCTAGAATGTTTCACATTGAAATGAATTTCTGAGATGTAAAGTCGTTCTTAGCAAAAGTTCTCAGAAAAACTCAGCTTTGGTGTTTTAGTCTCTGCTGTCTTGTGTCTCTGAGGATCTATTTTAAATATTGGTGGATGCCTAAATGTTATAAGTGTCTTCTTTGTTGAAGTCCAAAGAGTAATCTTGGACTGCACACTGAGCTGAGGTGTGACTAGCTTTCTGCTGAGTTAATCTGGGATGTGGAATCTTACCAAATGCTTTTCTGGTATCTATTGAGATGATATCTGGTTTTTGTCCTTCATTCTATTGATATATATTGCATTACATTTATTGATTTGGGTGTGTTGAACCATCCTTGAATCCTAGGATGAATCCTGTATGTTCATGTGTGTGATCTTTTTGATGTGCTGTTAAGTTTGGTTTGCTTGTATTTGAGAATTTCTGCATGTACATTTATCAGGAATATGGTATATCATTCTTTTTTGTTGTATCTTTGTCTGATTTTGGTATCAGGGTAATGCTAACCTCATAAGAAGAGTTTGGCAGAGTGCCTTCCATTTCAGTTTTTTAGAATGGTTTAAGAAGAAAGAATTGGAATTAGTTATTCTTCTAATGTTTCGTAAAATTAAGCAGTAAGGTCATCAGATCCTGGACTAATTTTGGGATGTGAGGAAGGCTTCTAAATAGTGTCTCAATCTCATTATTCATTATTGGTCTGATTAGATTTTTTTTCTTCTTGATTCAATTTTGGTAGGTTGTGTTTGGTCAGGAATTTATCCATTTCTTCTGTTTCCCAGGTTTTTTAGCATTTAATTGTTCATCAGAGTTTCTTGTGAGACTTTGTGTTTCTGTGGAATCAGTTTGAACATCTCCTTTTTTCATCTATGATTTCATTTATATGGGTCTTCTCATACCTTTGATTAATTTAGCTAAAGAATTATTATTTTTTTTCCTTCAAAGAATCGTTTCATTGATTTTTTATATCATTTTTTTAGTTTCACTCTTATTAATTTCTTCTCTGATCTTTGTTATTTCTTTCTCTATTAATTTTGAATTGGGCTCATTTTTGCTTTTCTAAGTCCTTAAGGTGCATTGTTAGGTTGTTTATTGGAGATCCTTGTATTTTTTTTGTTAAGCATTTAGTAATATAAATAAAAAAGGGGTGCTTTATGACTGAGCTACATACCCAGCCTTTTTTTTTCTCCTTTTTTTAGTTTTCCTTAAATTTGAGAGTTTGAGAGGAAATTAATTTGAACTCCTATTTATCACTCCCAATTAGGACTTTGTAAACTACAACTTGTGGCCTGTTCTTGTAATTTTTTTTCTCTTATTTAAAATTTTTAATTTAATTTTTTTTTGTGTGTGTGTCATGCTGGGGATTGAAAACAGGGCCTTGTGCTTGTGAGCCAAGCACTCTACCAACTGAGCTATATCCTTAGCCCCAAAATTTATTTTTTAACTGATAAAATTATGGATGTTAATGAGGTATTGTGTGGTGTTTTAATACATGTATACATTGGGTAATGTTTAAATCAGGTTAAACACCTCTGTTTTCCTCAAATTTTATTATTTCATTAGGGTCAAAACATTCAGAATCTTTTTTTATAGCTTTTTGAAATGTAAAGTACATTACCATTATCTGTAGTTACCCTACTGTGCAATAAACACACGAGAACTTTTTCCTCCTGTCTGATTGTAACTTAATACGTACTGATCAACCTTTTCTGGTCTTTTTTTCCCTCTGACCTCTCCGGCCTCTGCTAAACGTTCTACTCTCATTTTTAAATAGTTGGAGAAACAAAGAACATGCAACAGTCACCATATGTAGCATGTAAAACCTATAATATTTACTGTCTTTCTTGCACTTTAATGTATGCCGATTATTGCTTTAAGTAGCTGTATTTTTTGGTGGGCTCTTTAATTCTTTCTTGCTTCCCATTCTTCCTTTCTGTCTCCACTCTTATTTACAGTATTTCAGTTTCCATATGTTCTGTGTCCATGTTTTTGTTTTATACCGAATGTAAAGTAGTAGTATTATTCTAGGCTTTTTACAGTCATGTTTTTGTCTTATTCTTTGCCAAATTCTCTTATCATGGACAAACCACAGAAACATTGGTTGTTCTATTATTTTATTGCCATCTTGCAGTGTAGATTCACATCTAATTAACTGTCTGATTTTAGCCTTAGGGTCTTTTGGCATTATTGCTTTCCATAGTTTTCCAGTTCACTGAATGACATTTCATTTTCGTTTTGCTCTGTGAATAAGTTTTCAATAGCTGTTTAAATTTTTATTATATTTTATACAGAATTCTGTATTCTGATCTTTGATTAAAATTTTGTGATAACCCTTCAGTCTAGGTATAATGGTTGTCTCTCAAAAATTTCTCAAAATATGTTTGCATTTGGGTAATACTATATGATTTTATTTTATTTACACAGTATTGTGGCAGACCTTTATTTTAGTAAATACTAAGATTTTTATTTTGTAATTCAGAAAAAAATGAAAATCTAGGTAAACACTTTGGACCTGTATAGATTAATTTTATATTTTCCAAAGATTTATATAATATCATTGTGTCTGGCTTTGTTTACTCAATTGAAGTTCAAGCCTATCATGTGTTTGGTAATTTTTTCTATTATTACTTTTATTTGTTTATTGTTACTTATTTATTTATTTTCTTGGCACTGGGGATGAACCCAGGGTGCTTAACCACTGAGCTACACCCCAGCCATTTTTAATTTTTATTTTGTGACAGGGTCTTGCTAAATTGCTTAGGGCTTCACTAAGTTGCTGAGGCTTGCCTTGAACGTGTAATGTTCCTGCCTCAGCCTCCTGAGTAGCTGGGATTACAGGCGTGTGCCACAGTACCCAGCTTCTTATTATTTTTAATACTTTATTTATTGAAAGTAATGTTTATCCATTCACCTATTGATAGCCACTTAGGTTATTTTGAGTTTAGCACTGTAGTAAATAATGCTGTATGAGCATTCAAGTGTAAGTCTTAGTGTCAATAGCTGTTTACATTTCTGTTGGATGAATATCTAAGGCAAAAAATGGCTAGGTTATTGCAAAGAATATTGTGGTTCCTTTTTTACATCCCTCTGCCCCCTCAATTTTTGGTGCTGGCAATTGAACCCACAATCTCACACATGGATAGTATATAGGTAAGTATACTCTACCCCTGAGCTATACCCTCAGCCTTATTATTTTTACTTTTTTATTTTTTAATTTTAATTTTTGTTTTAGGTACTAGGGATTAAACCCAGTGGCGCCTTACAGATGAGCTATATCCCTGGCCCATTTTATTGATTATTTTGTGATGGCCTTGCAAAGTTGCTTAGGATCTTGTTAAATTGCTGAGGCTGGCCTAGAACTTTTGATCTTCCTGCCTCAACCCCCAGAGTCACTGGGATCACAGGCATGTGCCACTACCTGGCTATGGTTACTTTTTAAAGAGACTGTGAGTTGTGGAAAATAGCACTGTTGTTTGACATTTCCATGTCATTAGCTTAGAGTTCTAGTATCTCTAAATCCTTGCCAGTGTTTGATTTTGGCAGTCTTTTTCATTTTTACCTTTGTAGTAAGTGTGTTGAAGATTCTCATGTGCAGTTTTAATTTGCTGTTTTAATATCCAGAGATGTGACGAATTTTTCAAATACATAATTGTGAAGGGTCTTTGCCCAAGTTTTAAAGGGTATATTGTCTTCTAATTATTGAGTTGAAAGAATTCTTAATATATTCTGAATGCAAGTCTTTTGTCATATGTATGTATGATAGATGGTTTTTCCATTTTGTGGCTTCCCTTTTCCCATTACTGTTGTTACTGAGATTTAACTTATGTACCATAACATTCATGGCTTTAATTATATAGTATTAATGACTGTTAGTGAATTTATATTGTTGACAACTATCTCACAACCCAGTGTTAGAATACTGTCATCACCCCAAAAGGTTCCATTATGACTATTAATAGTCACATGTCTATTAATATGACTATTAATGACTATTAATATGACTATTTATAGTCAGTCTGTCCTCCTGCCCCCAAGTCTTAGTAATTACCAATTCGTCATTGCCTCAATAGATTTTCGTTTGCTTAAAGTTTCATATAAATACAATCATAAGACAGATAATCTTATGAGTCCAGTTTCTGTCATTTAAGCCAATGTTTGGTTTGGGTTCATACATCTTGCAGTATGTATAAGTAGTCCTTTGTGGAGTAATATTCTATGTAATTCCATTCTATGGATATCCTCTGTGTATGTATTGATAGGTTGACGGGTATTAATTTAGTTATAGTTCTTTGACTGTTGATAATGATGCTACCTTTTTCCACTTGGTGTTATCTTTTTGAAAAGCAAAACTTTTTTAGTTTTGATAAAATCCAATTTTATATACATCAAAGTTACAAAGATTCTTCATATGTATTCTCTTAAAAGTTTTATAGTGTCATCTTTCAGGGTTTTTTTTTTTTTTAAGTACCTGGGATTGAACAAGTAGTGCTCTACCATTGAGTCATACCCCAACCCTTTTTTGTTTATTCTTGATTGGTTCTTTTTAGTTATACATGACAGTAGAATCCATTTTGATAAAATTATACAAGTATAGACTATATCTTATTCTAATTAGGACCCCATTCTTATGGATCTACACAATAGTGAGATTCACTTAGGTATTTTCTTGTATCCACATAGGAAAATTATGTCAGATTCATTCCATTCTTTCCTATTCCTATACCTCTCCCTTCCCTTCATTCTCCTTTTCTAATTTGAGACAGAGTCTTGCTAATTGCTGAGTTTTTATGTGTAGTGCAAAGTTCATTTGTTTCATGGATTTTGTTGTTTGAGCACCTTTTTTTGCAAAAGACCTTTTCCCCTCCCTAGGTTGTTAATACATTATGAATTTGTGGATACTTTGACATCTTGATAATATTTAAATCCTTGTCAGTCTTTCTCCTAATGATTTGAACATGTATTAATGATTTTTTAATTTTTACCTAAATCTTTCTTTCTTTTCTATTTTATTTTTTGATGCTGGAGATTGACTGGGGCCTTGTGCATGCTAAGCATGTGTTCTACCACTCTACTGATTTTGCCTAAATCTTTAAATTTTTTTTGTCAGGAATTGTGAAAGGTTTATTTTCTAATTTCTTATTTCTCTGTATTTATTCATTGTGATTCTTTGTAAAAAAAAGGGCTTTCACTCAGCAACTACAGGTATCTGGTTACTGTGATCTGTACTATCTTTTGAAAATGAATAGTTAACAAATATATTTTAAAATGTTCACCATCTCTAGCAATAGAGAAATGAGAATTAAATCTATACTGAGATTCCATCTTACTCCAGTCAGAATGGCAGTTATCAAGAATATAAGACAGAAATGTTAGAGAGGATGTGGGGAAAAAGTACACTCATACCTTGCTGGTAGGACTGCAAATTGGTGCAGCCACTCTGGAAAGCAGTATGGAGATTCCTCAGAAAACCTGGAATGGAACACCATTTGACCCAGTTATCCCACTCCTTGATTTATACACTAAGGATTTAAAATTAGCATACTATAGTAACAAGGCCACATCAATGTTTATAGCAGCCCAATTCACAATAGCTAAACTATGGAGCCAACGTAGGTGCCCTTCAGCAGATGAATGGATAAAGAAAATGTGGTACATATACACAATGAAATGTTACTCGGCCATAAAGAGGAATAAAATTATGGCATTTGTGGTAAAATGGATGGAAATGAAGACTATCATGCTAAGTGAAATAAGCTAAGCCCCCTAAACCAAAGACTGAATATTGTCTTTGATATACAGATGCTGACTCACAATGAGGGGGGTTAGAATTTCACTGGATTAAACAAAGGGGAATGAAGAGAAGAGTGGGTGATAGAAATAGGAAAGACAGTGGATTGAATTGGACATAACTTTCCTATGTTCTTATAGGAATACACAACCAGTGTAACTCCACATCATATGCAACCAGAAAAATGGGAAGTTATATTCCATGTATGTATGATATGTCAATATATTGTTATGTATAACTAAAAAGAACAAATAAAATATTGAAAAGAAATAAAATGATTTTTATCCTTCACTGCCAATGTTCTTAGTAACCAGTTAATATATAAGTTGCTACCAGTGGTAGCAGATGATTTTGTTCTTTTGTCCCCTTGGCCCCTGCCTTTTTAAAAGTACTATTATGGGCTCATGTATTTTTGCATATTGTTTTTCAGTCAGTTTAATCCTGGATGGGACTGCTACAACTCTAACAATAAGCTCGGTTAACAATGACTTAAACAGAATTGTCTGGATATACATCATGCCAGTGTTGTGTCAGCTATCCAGCATTTTTTTTTTCTTTAACATTTGATTATCTGTAATATTCATTCACTTGTCCCATTATGGTCACAAGATAGCTGTCACATCCCTAGGCATTAGGTCTGTGTTGAAGTTGGGCTAGAGCCAGTTGCCAGCCAAAAAGGCAGTGTTACAAATTCCTTTCCCAAAATTGCCTCAGCAAACCTGTCCTTATGTCTCATTGGCAGCACCTCAGCTGTCAGGAGGACTGTGTAAGCACTGGGAAAGAGGAGCAGAACTGCCAGCAATGGCTTAGGCCACTCATGAGGTGGTATACCTTGCCACTTTTAAAGGAAAGAAGGAATTTTCAGGTGTACATAGGTAATAATTCTTGCCACAAATATCTTTGATACAGCACTGAATGACTAGAACTATTCCATTATATAGTTGTTGAGGATTGGTTCCCCGACTGCTTTTGGATACTAAAATGGATGGATACTCAAATCCCTTACATAAAGTGATACGGTATTTGCATATAACTTCCTCCCTTATACTTTAAACTGTCTCTATATTACTTATAACACCTAACAATATAAGTGCTATGTAAGTTGTTGCTATATTATATGGTTTAGAGAATAACAATAAGAATTTGTATGTATTCAATTATAAAGGTGTGTGTGAGTGTGTGTATGTATATATAATATATATACTTTTTTCTTGTACTGAGGATTTAACCCAGGGGTGCTTTACTACTGAGCTCTGTCCCCTGCCCTTTTTTATCTTTTATTTTGAGACAGGGTCTCACTAACTTGCTGAAGGTCTTGCTAAATTGCTGAGGCTGGCTTTCAACTTGTGCACCTCCTGCCTAGACCTCTGATGTCACTGGGATTACAGGTGTGTCTCTGTGCCCAGCTATAGACACAATTTAAAAAAATGTTGATCTGGGGTTGATTGAATTTATAGATGTGGAACTCATGAATATAGAGGGTTACTGTATTACTTTATTTAAAACTTTAAATCTTAAAAATTTAAGATTTATTCATATATTTACTTAAAAATTTACATTTAACCACTAAAATTTGGGGGCTTGCCACATTAATTTGTTATGATTAATTTTCCTATAAAATTCATTTTATTGAAGCGATATGTAGTATCCTTGAAATACTATTGTTTTCTAATATAAGAATGTTATTTAAATATAGATATCATTTAAAAACTTGTATTTAATGTCAAATTATGGATTCTTATATATGTATTCTTCAGATTAATTTTTTAAAATATTTAGAAGTTTAAAATAACCTTTTTTCTCCATATTGATCATTGCTGTCATCTTTTCCTCTTTTTTTTAGACTCTTACATGTTATAACTTTTCCTGTAAAACTTTCCTATTCCAATTCATGTTAATCTTTAGTTTTCCTCTCCTTTTTCTTTTTCTTCTCATTCTTTTACTTGCTTTTTAGTATGTTCTCTTTTTCTTTTCTGCCTCTCTTCAAAATTAGGGCTAAAGTCAATTTTTGGTTGATAAGATCTTAGTGTGCTATTAAATGTTCTTCTTAGTATCTTAATTTCATTTGGGTTGTGCACTGTTGACTGTTGATTGTTAACAGGTTCTGGAATAATCCCATTAGGTTAGTTGAAAAATACATATCAGGTATTAATGAGCTGCATGTTACTGAATCAAAAAAGCTCCTGGTAAGCTCTGAATCACAACCAAGGTAACTAATATAATTCTT
The DNA here is from genome assembly GCA_020662805.1 of Glaucomys volans. Lineage (NCBI taxonomy): Eukaryota > Metazoa > Chordata > Mammalia > Rodentia > Sciuridae > Glaucomys > Glaucomys volans. The sequence goes on along the minus strand of JAJEJO010005295.1, from coordinate 145,880 downwards.
CCTTTTAAATTACTTTATTTAATGAGATTTTCTCTTATGTTAGTATTTTTAATTTCTCATGAAGCTCCATTATAAGTATTCATATTGTTGTGGGCAAGTGGTTGCTCCCAAAAAGCATTAGGTGTGTATATCATATTAGGGCACATGCACACAGATGATATACATAAGCTGTCTTAACTATTTTGGCTTAATGTACAATTGCTAGGTATAGGTATTGTGAATTTATTAACAGGATTTTTCATAAATAAAATATTAGAACTTTTTAATTTATTTTTATTTTTTTATTTGCTTATTGATTCATTGAGCACAAATGGAGTACAACTATTGTTTCTCTGGTTGTACACAAAGTAGAATCACACCATCTGTGCATTTGTACATGTACACAGGGCAATGATGTCTGTCACACATTCTGTTATATTCTTGCCCCCCCACCCCCACCCCTCCCTTCCCTCTATGCTATCTATCCTTCCTCCGTTCTTGCCAC
>JAJEJO010005295.1:128301-139808 GCA_020662805.1 Glaucomys volans | reverse complement strand
ATTAGTGTTCTTGGTATAAAGATTTTTGAGTACTTTGTAGATTCTGGAGATTAGTGCTCTACCTGAAGTGTGTGTGACAAAAGTTTTCTCCCACTCTAAAGGCTCTCTCTTCACATTGCTGATTGTTTCCTTTGCTGAGAAAAAGTAAAGTTTTTAGTTTGACTCTATCCCAATCATTGATTTGTGCTTTTATTTCTTGCGCTTTGGGAGTCATGTTAAGGAAATCTGGTCCTAGGCCAACATGATGAAGATTTGGACCTATTTTCTCTTCTATTAGGTGCAGAGTCTCTGGTCTGATTTCTAGGTCCTTGATCCACTTTGAGTTGAGTTTTGTACAGGATGAGAGCAATGGAGAAAAGATAGCCTCTTCAACAAATGGTGCTGGGAAAACTGGAAATCCATATGCAGCAAAATGAAACCTATTTTTGTATTTTATTTAGAGACAGGGTCTTACTCAGTTACTTTAGCACCTCACTTTTGCTGAGGCTATCTTTGAACTCTTGATGCTCCTGTTCAGCTTCCTGAGCCACTCGGATTATAGGTGTATGCCTGGCCTGAACAATATTGCTTTGTATGTATATACTACATTTTGTTTATCCATTGGTGAGCACTGGGTTTCAACCTTATGTGTCGTTTTTGATGTTGTTGTTGCTCTTATTCTATGTGTTGGTTTCCTAGGACTGCAATTAGAAATTACCACAACCTAGGTGGCTTGAAGCAACAGAAACATGTTCTTTTATAATTCTGGAGGCTAGAAGTAAAATCAAGGTGTTGTCAGGAGCACCCACTTCCCCCCAAAAAAGGGCACTAGGGAAGACTCCTCCCTTGCTTTATTCCTCATTTTTGGAAGATCCCATCAATCATTGGTATTCCAAGATTTATAACTGTATCATTCCAATCTGTGCCTCTGTTGTCACATGGTATTTTTTACTGTGTGTGTCTCAGTGTATATTCTTTTCATATAGGAGCAATCGTAATCCAGTATGACCTCATCTCAACTAATTACATCTCCAAAGATGCTGTTTCTAGATTAGCTCATATTCTGAGATTATCATAGCACATAAATTTTGTGGTGACTGTATTCACCTTAGTGTTCCTTTTAAAACTTAACCCATTTGTTAAGCATATAAACATTTGTTATTCAGCTCTGGCTGCCATAACAACATGAAGTAGTCTGGGTAGCTAAAACAACAGGTATTTATTTTCTTACTGTTCTGGAAGCTGGAAAGTCTAAGATTAGGGTCCTGCAGGATTTGGTTTCTGGCAAGGGCCATCCATGTCTCCTTACATGGCAGAGAATGAGAACTAGCAAGCCAGAGCAGGACAGAAGCTCAAAATCTCTGTTGTCTCTAATAAGGGCCTTAATCCCTTGAGACCAGCCCCACCCTACCCGTTGTCACCACCTCATCCACTTTAACCTCCCAAGAGCCAGATCTCAAAATACCAACTCTGAAGATATAGTGGGAGAAACAAATTCAGACTCAAACCTGATTTCTCTTATGGTGACAACACAGATCTCTTCTGTGGCTCCAAAAGGTATGAGATTTCTTCCCACTTCCAAGCCAGCATTCAGTTCTACAGTAGAAGATCTAGCTGGGTAATCCTGTAATCTAATTCAGTTTTCACACTCTCTGCCTGGAGATAGCACCAGTTCCCACAATTTGAGTTTAGTCTTCAAGACCATTCTCCCTTTCCACCCACTTCAGATGCCAGTTGCAAGTCTGAGGTCATTTTGTCTGTTCTTCTGACTGACCTCCTGTGAAACTGGTTCCCATAACCCCCTTCTTGTCTTCAGTTAATTTTCTTGAGCAGCTCATAGAACTCAGGGACACATGTTTACTGGTTAATTGTAAAGCACATTACAAAAGATACAGATGAAGAAGAGTTGAATAGGGCAAGGAATGTGAAAAGGGGTGTGGAGATTTCAGACCCACTGTGTGCACACACCACCCTCCAGGAACCTTCGTGTACTCAGCTATTTAGAAGCACTCCAAACCCTGTCCTTTTAGGGTTCTGTAGAGTCTTCATTACATTGGCATGATTGATTAAATTTTTGGCCTTTGGTGATCAACTTAACTTTCAGCCCTTCTCTCCTACCTAATCTTGTCTTGATCTTTTTAGTGACCAACCCCATCCTGAAGCTACTTGGGGATTGCCAGCCATCAGTCAGCTCAATAACATATTAAAAGATACATCACTTTGAAGATGCCCACGGATTTTAGGAATTATATATCAGGAAAGGGGACTAAGACCAAATACATATTTTTCAATATCACTAGTAAATTATGGGACAGAATATATGAATTTTGGAAGACATAGACATTCAGTCCATAACAATCTTTAAAATCAAAATATAAATTTCATATTAGGTAGTATTTGGGGAATGAGTTATGTATTTATTTTAAGATGGGGTCCTGTGATATTGCCAGACTGGCTTCAAAATACTGGACTTAAGCAGTCCTCCTGCCTCATCTTCTAGAGTAGCTGGAAATAAAGGTGTGCATCCACATCCCTGGCTTGGAAGTCAATTATTTAAAAAACAATGATATGTAAGTTTAATAGTGTATTTATGCAAGCATAAATCTTGCTTATATTGTTTTGGGAAGAAGTTATATAGCATTCATGTTTAATAAATTAAATGTATATATTGTTTTATTCTGTGTAATATCTTTGCCCTAAAATAAACTAAATTATTGATAATGTTTTAGGTATTTAATAAAAATTCTTGCCTGATATAAATATCTATATATTGTTAAAAACCTACTGCCTCTTTCACTTCCTGCTATTTCTTTCAGAATTTAAATCATTAAAATCATAACAGAAAAGTGCACTCATGATGAGAGTGTAGCTCATTGGATTTTTTACAAAGTAAACAAACACGTATGACCAGCATTTAGATTAAAAAACATAAAACTATACCACAAGCATTCCACTAGTCCCTTCTCAATTAACAAGTTCCCTCAAGTAATTCTTACTAAAATTTGAGAGCCACTTCTGTAGGCACCTGGACTTCAAAAGGTACTTCTGTAGATCTGTTATCTACCAGGTGTCAGGTTGGTGGATTTATTTTCTAAAATGTGCAGTGTCATTCACAGACTTTTATATATGCCGTTTCTCTGCTTGGAGCAGGCTTCTTTATGCTTTACTTCTTCTGTGTATCTTTCATACCTGTTTACCTCAGTTTCTTACACCTTCCCATGACTACTTCATTTTAGGTCTTAGCTGAGACTCCTTCTTTAAAGGAGTATTTCCTTACTTCTCCATCTTTCTTCCCTCTCAGAGTTTAAATAGTTGCTCCTTCTGTGTGTTTTCTTTAACTCTTCTTTTCCTTTCTCATTTATCATAGAACATTCTAATTGCCAATTTACCTGACTTTATTCCCCATTAGACCATAAACATTAAAGATCAGGCAGTGCAGTATTTTTTTTTTTTTTTATCCCTTGCACCTTGGAAATCGTCAGCACATGTACAATATCAGTCATACACATTGATGATAAAATCATTATGTTTTAGTATTGGAAAGTTCATTTAGTCCATCTAGTCCTGTCTCCTCTGCTTTTAAATGAGTAGACTGAAAACCTGGATTTCATTAATAAGGGCTCAGAAAGAGCCAGTGGTCAAAATATATGTGTCTGTGATGAGACAGAATAGTGGGGAAAGGACACTAATGTTCAGTATTTCTCGGATAATGAACACTGAAGAATCTCTAGTAATCTTCACTTGAATCATTTGCAATTCTTCTAATATTCCAGTTCCATCCCTTACTATTCTATCTCCCAATTCTCTTACTCCCATTGATTCTGTTATTTATTTACCCCTTTGTGATTTTTGGTTTCCAGCACCTCTTTATTTTCATCCTTTGTTACTTCATTCTAATTTGCTATACAGACTAGTTTTCTGTGATTATACATTTCAAACATTTTCACATTTCCAACAAAGAATGATCCTTTGGCACCTTAGACTACTCTATAAGTATTAAGTAGTTCATTAATAGTCGCTTCACATTTTCCCACTCCCTTCTGTCTCTCACACACTCCCTCAAATGATCTTCTTTTGGTTTTTCTATAAGTTCCCCAAGTGAGATTTGGTTTTGCTTCAAAAATATAGTACAGTTTTCTCTCTGTCTTGTTCATTATAGTTAATCAACATCATTTCTTTTTTGTGTTTCAAATCTCTTCTATCTGTCCTGTTCATCATATTTTTGTATTAGTCAGCTTTACCTTACTGCAACAAAGCATTTGAAATAGGCCTTTCATGAAGTAAAGAGAGATTTTCACACATGGTTCTGGAGGTTCAAATCCAAGATTGGGCATCCCAGTTTGTATGACCTCCTAGTTAGGTTGGCACATCATGGTGGGAGTACCTGTCAGAGCAAGTTCTCCTCTCTTGAGACAGGAAGCAGAGGAAAAGGAAGAGATTGGGACCTCACAATCCCTTTGCAGGACACATCTCCAGTGACTTTAGGACTTCTCACTGAGCCCTACCTCTTCAATGTCTATAGCACCTTCCAATCACCACTCTGGGAATCAAGCCTTATGTGTGAATCTTTGGGGGACAATTATCCCAACTATAGTGATTCATATTGCAACTCACGAGTGCATGCTCTTTTTTCTTTTGTTTTTAATTACCAGTTGGAAAACTAATTTAATTAATTTTATCTCCTCAAACAACCTAACCTACGGTATTTAGAACATCAATGATTTTTCTGTTACTAACCAAACAAAATAAGAATTTTGCAGAATGTCATTTAAGTCTGTCAATGACTAGACTCTTGTCATTTCAGTTATCTTTTTATTATTACTATTATTATTATTATTATTATTTTCATGTACACAACACTCCAGACAGCAAAATCTGTTTTACCACTCCTTAGGTGTACACTGTTGTTTTCTACAGTCATTTCTTTGTGCACTGTGTTCCTGTTTTACCAGAAAATATTTATCTCTATGAATAAACAATTCTCTTCTTTCAAAGTCTGGCAAAGACTTCCAGTCTACTGGTTCCAAAATGCTCATTTTCAGGTAGCTGTCAGGTAGACTGTATCAAAATCATCTGAATAGCTTTGAAAAATTTTAATAACCAAGCCTTAATCTGGTCCCACTGAATCAAAAATTTTAGAATTGAGATCTTACCAGCTCCATTTTTTTCTAAAAGCGCTGTCCAGGGGATCCATTCTTTTATTTGTCCTCATCATTTCGATGCTTTACAATATGGAGAAACAGAGAAGTGAAGTGACTTCCTCAGGAATGCCCAAACAGTATTTCTTGTGTAACTTTACTTATTTCAACTATTATAGATGGAGTGATAAGAAAACTTCTTAGGAACTAGAATAGAGGCTATTCTTAGAATTTTTACAACTTTCAGAACATTAGAAAATGGTCTGAGAACCAATATTTTCTGTTAGTGCTCCACTGAATATCAGATATTGTAAATGTGTTATCTCAATAATCTTTCCAACAGTTTCATGAAGAATATATTAAAAAACCAAATAACAGAAATTTACTTACTCATTTATCCTAAGACTAATTTTAACCGCTCAGGTTCTTTTCACTATAGCATGTTGCTAACAGATCAAGGTAAGGGTAGCTAATGTTTATTGAGTTGCTCTTCTAATTTTCAAATGCTAATCAATTATAAGAATTATTGCAGGCCAGCATGGTGGTACATGCCTATAATCCTACTATTTGGGAAGCTAAGGCTTAAATCCAGGAGTTTGAGGCCAACCTAGACAACATAGTAAGACCCTATTTCCCAAAATGTATTTTTTATTTTACCATTAGGTAAATACTATTATTTTTGCCATCATGCAGATGAGGAGACTAAGTCTTAAAGAAGTTAAGTAATTTGCCTTTAGTTTTGTTGACTCATTGCGAGAGCTTGGATTCTAAGCTAGACCTGAATCCAAAGTCTATGAAATAGGAATAACAAAAGTGAGTAATAGAATTAGCAAAGTCTAACGGTAGTTATTTTATAAAACTAATAAGTCAAATTATTAAATACCCCCAAAGACTGTGAGACGGAAAACAAACAAAAAAGACACAGGATGAAGAGATGATTTAATAAGAGACCCAACAAAAACTAAACAGATAGTAAGAGGGCATTAGGTATAACTTTGTAACAACAGATTTGAAAATTTAGGTGAAATTGACAAAAAAATCCTAGGAAAACAATCTACCAAAAATGTACGCTAGGAAAATTAAAAAGTCTGAATAGTTTACTTCTATTACCAAAATTGAGCATCATTCAAAATTTTCCCTCTGACAAGACTCCAAAGACAGATAATTTGGGGGGGTGTAAATTCTTCCAAACATTGAAGGAATAAATAAACAAATGTTATATAAACTTTATCCAATAATTGAGAAGAAGAAATACAACTACTTATTTTATTAGGCCAGAATAACCTTGATACCAAAACAAAGGCATTATAAGGAAGGAAAATTACTAGCTGTCTCCAAAATTGATGCAAAAATGCTAAACAAAGAATTAGCAAATTCTTTGCCAGGAAGATCTAAAAATGATAATTCATCATGACCAAGATGGCTTTAGTCCAGAAGTGCAATGTAATTTCTTAAATACAGGGGGGGAAATGATTTTATCAGTAGACCCAGAAAAGTATTTAATAAAATTCAAAATCAGTTTGATTAAAAATACTCTTAGCAGACCAAGAATAAACTTCTTTAACATGATAAAGGAGGTATCAAAAATCTTAGTGATGAACTATTTAAGACTTTCCACCTGATATTAGGAATGACTCAAGGATACCACTCTAAACTCTTTTTCTCAGCATTCCACTGAAGATCCTACCCAGAGTCATAAGAAAAAACAATAAAATAAAGGAAGATTGGGAAGAAAGAAAAAAAATATTGTGAGATAACATAGTTATATAAATAGGAAAAAACAAAACAGTCTACAGATGAAATGTTAAAGTTAACTGAGTTTTATACATTTGTTAGGCTAAAATTCAAAGTGTAAAAATCAATTATATTTTTTAATATGCTTGCAACAGACAAAATTTTTAAAGTTATCATTTATAGTCTCAAAAATGCATAGGATTGGGTTGGGGATATAGCTCAGTTGGTAGAGTGCTTGCCTCACAATCACAAGGCCCTGTGTTCAATCCCCAGCAACGAAAAACAAAATAAAAAAAAGAGAAATTGAAGAATACATCAATAAATCAAGAGTTACCATATTCATGAGTTGCAGATCTCAGTATTATAAAAATACCAATTCTAATTTTATTTATAGTTGTAACTCAATTCCAAATAAAATCCCAGATGTTTTTTCAATTGAATTGTCAATTCAATTCAATTTAATTTAATTGTCAAGTTAATTTTAAAATTAAAATGAATATATTACGAACCAAGAATATCATAATCGGTTGAAGAACACATAAACCAAGTGTGAAAGATAAAGCAATAGAGTTTCTGGAGGATAACTTTATGAATGAAAGATATCTTCATGAATGTGGATCAAGGAGCATTTTTTAAATAAGATACCGAAAGTGTTTACCATAGGGAGTAAGGCAAAAATGAATCTATTGGGGTTTCAAAAATTATGATAATGATGGTATTTAGAAAGGTGTAGCTTGGGATCCATACAGGGTTTCCAGTTGATGAGAACATTGTGTTTTGTGATGTAGGTGGTAGTTGGCCTGGTATGTTTACTTTATTATAATTCATATAGTTGTGCTTATATAATGTGCACACTCCTATGTTCCTTTAAGAATTTTATTTCAAACAAATATGTTAGCATCTTTACTAACAATTCATATGTCTATGTTAAGCTATATTGATCTATTATATTGATATATCTATAATTTTTAGCATTAATTGGAAAAGTGGCTGTTAATTGGAAAGTTTCAAATTATATCTAGAATTATGTTATAAATTATAATTTTAACTATTATAATATGGGCTTCTTTAATAATGAGCTATGTACATTTATGTTTTGAAATGTTTTTGGAAGTTAATTTTTGAAGTGGACAATTATGAAAACTGGTTTCTTTTAGCTAGGCCTTTAAAGACATATTTAACAAAATGTTTTTCAGTTAATATACACATAAATTTTACAGTGTAATCTCAACTGATATGTGATACTGAAACTACTGTATGTGGATAAGTTATGCTTTTCAGATCCTTCCAGGATTGTAATAGCAATAAATATGATTTTAAAGTGTGTAAGTTGTAAGTATTCTTTGAAGATGCTTTGTTGGATTATGCATACTCTTGAATAGTGATATGGGAAATTTCTTTATAATTTCGATTTCTTGATCTGTATTAAAATGTTAAAAGAATTGTGTATATTGCATATATGTATATCACTTTTGAGAGAAAGGGAATAGCAACAATAAAATCAAATGCTGTACCCTGTTTTTAGTTAATAGTGTCATATGAAGTTGCTAACTTTATCACCTGTTTCTTTTCTTTTTTTTTTTTTTTTTTTTGAACCAGGGACACTCGGCCACTGAGCCACATCCCCAGCCCTATTTTGTATTTTATTTAGAGACAGGGTCTCACTGAGTTGCTAAGGGCCTCGCTAAGTTGCTGAGGCTGGCTTTGAACTCGTGATCCTCCTGACTCAGCCTCCCAAGTTGCTTGGATTACAGGCCTGCGCCACCACACCCGGCTACACCTGTTTCTTTTGTTGGCACACTAGTACAAAATTAATAGTATATACTAGAATTAAATTCTATTATAACCATATTAAATTAAGCTTTTTATTAAAACATTTTAATTTGAATGATATTCATTTGCTTTTTGTTTAATAAAAAAATTAATCTCTAATGGGTATTGTTATTTACCAGCTTAGTTTCCTGTTATGATCTTTAAGCTGACTTTGCTGTCTTTGTGTGTATATATTTGTGTTTCTGCAGTGTGGACTATTATTTTAAAATATTACAGTAGATTTCAGAAATAACCTTTTGTCTTATTCATAAATTTAATCTAGTAAACAATGAATAATTTAACTTTTTAAGTATGTCTCTAGTAATAGACACTGCAAATCATAAACAAAAGAAGAATTTCAACTCTTTGGGCCTGGCAGTGTATGTTGGTGTAACAGCTTCTAGCTGATAATTTAGTAATTTACTTATCAAGCAAATCCAATAATTGGTATCACTCTGGACTAAATCTACTCATTGGCCATGTTTCAACTCCCTATCTTATCTCCAATTTCTCTTTTACTCTGCTGTGGACACCATCATGGCCTTCTTGCTGTTTCATTAGCATGTCAAGTGCATTTCTTAGTACTTTCCTTAATACCACTACCCAGGTCTATAGTTCCTCATATCCTCTTTACACTGCCTCCTTCAGGATAATCAGGTCTGGTTAAATATCTAATCAGAGATGTATTTTTTAATCCTCTCTCAATAGTAATCCTAATCATTCTCTGTTCTTATTCTCTGCTACACTTTTTTTGTATAGCGTTCATCATTACCTGATGTCTTTTTTATTTATGTTTTGTACATTTCGTAGTAAATATAAGCTCCCTGTGAGCAGGATTTATTTCACTACTACATTTCCAATCCCCAGAACTATAAAAAATGCACAGTAGGCACTGTATAAATATTTGTAGTTACAGCAAATGAATGGATAAATTAAAGAATAGTTATCAGTCCTCCTGGCTCAGCCCTCAGCCAACTCATCAGCATTCATTTACTTATTTTCTTATATATCCAGCATTTCTGTTCCAACATGGCTCCTTGTAGGGATTGGTGGTAAATTTTAAATAAACTCTAATATTGTACAACAAGCTTCTACACTTGTTATTATCCTTTAAAGGTGGAGAAAGAAGGAAAGAGGAAAAATTATATACATGGTATTTAAATTTGTCTTTCATGAAGTATAACTAAAAATAATATTTGTTCCAAATTGTTCTTGTCTTCAATAATTTAAAAATATAGTAGCAATTGCTCAAGGTTGTAGATTTACCTTGATCTTATTTGTTTTCTGTTCACATCTGTTTCTACCTCACTTTTATTTAAGAATCCAACTCAAGTTGGAACAGCTCTTCAGGTTTTCCACAATCTTGGAACTTTGAAGGATACTATTACCAGTGTTGTGGATGGATATTGTGCTACTTTGGAAGAAAATATCAACAGTGCATTAGACATCAAAGTTTTGACTCAGCCTTCCCAGTCAGCTGTGAGAGGTATGGATGTAGTTTATATTTAGCTTCTTTATTTATTTATAACTGAGAAGTCCTTTGAATAGTATGTGAAACATTCATGTTTCAAAGCAATCTGATGACTCATTTTTTAGTAGACAGAAAATAAGAGAAGAAATTATGTTTCAGAATTTATTTATACATTTTTTTGTGTAATCAGTGAGTTGAACTGGCCAATTGGTACATTCAGAACTTCTAGATAAAGATCTCTAAACTATGGCATCATTTAGTTGAGAGGGAACAGATGCAAAAAAAAAAAAAAAAAGTATATTTTTCTTCTTCAAGTCCTTATCCTCACATGTACTTCTTATTCAGTAAGAAAATATTTTTAAAGACACTATCTTTATTCAGTTTTCTGGACTTTTTCCTTATTGTAGTTCTTATACTCAGGAGCAATAATGGCTGATGACATAGAAACTGATAAAAAACCTTTGGGAACATTATAACTATAGCAAAATGTAAAGGAAACTGCTGAGAGAAGGTGCATTCAAGGTGGAGAGGAATAGCCCTACATTAGCAGTCTGCACCTCTTCCTGCCAAGGTGACCCCATAGCATTCACACTTCTCCACAGAGGGTAGAGAAGACCATACATTATGTGAACCTCTCATTTACTCCCTGCAACTCCATCCCTCCATTGCTCCCCTTATATTTTTTCTTTCTGTCCTGTTAGTATGGATGAGATATACTTTTAGCAAAGGCTACTCTACTTTTGCATTAGATTCCATTATTCTAGGATATTACTTTAGCACATACCTTCTTCCTGCCTTGTTTCTTTTTTCTTTTCTTCATCTCTTTTTCATCACATATAGTTATCCTATTGTTTTTCCTTCTACTTACAAACTGTCCTATCTATCCTGATTACATTTCTTTCACCTCCACTACCCCATTTTATTTCATTAGTCTACAGAAAAACTTTTCAAATTGTTATGTGTACTTACTGTTTTCAATTTTTCTCTTCCCATTTTTTAACTGAAGGCACTCAGATCATCACAGAGTTATCCTGAAGAATAAACAAAATGACCTATGTAGTATTAATCACTGTTCCTGATACCTGGCTAATATAAAAAAATTGCAGCCATTTAGTTTTTTATATAATTGTATATAACATGACTTTAAGTACCCTGAGTATATATAACTCATAAATATGTTACACTGGATAAAAAGAGATAAAAGAATCTTAGATCTCAAAGAGATTTATAAAGGTTAGCCCTGTAAAACTCACGAAAGGGTCGGCGCGGGGCCTCAGTGGGTAGAGCTCTCAAAGGCGGCGGCGGGCAAAAAGGAGTGCACTCGCCAGAATCAGACAATAGTGGTAGCTTGATTTTATTGGAATGTGTGTCCC
>JAJEJO010005295.1:92571-125920 GCA_020662805.1 Glaucomys volans | reverse complement strand
CCTTCCTTCCTTCCTTCCTTCCTTCCTTCCTTCCTTCCTCCCTTCTTTCCTCCCTCCCTCCCTCCTTTCCTCCCTCCCTCCCTTCCCTCTTTCTCTCTCTCTCTCTTCCTTCCTTCCTTCCTTCCTTCCTTCCTTCCTTCCTTCCTTCCTTCCTTCCTTCCTTCCTTCCTTCCTTCCTCTCTTTTGTACAATGCATAGAACCCAGGGACGCTCTACCACTGAGCTGCATCTCTAGCCCTTTTTTATTTTTTATTTTGGGACAGGGTCTGGTTACGTTGATGAGGTTGGCTTGAATTTGTTGTGATCCTCCTACCTCAGCCTCCTCAGCCACTGGGATTATAGGCATACAGCACTGTGCCTGGCTCTTTTTTTGTATGTATGAAATATTTGTTAGTTTTGAATGATCAGTGCTTTTTGCATTTCCTTCTTTGTGCTTCTAAATGATTTTCATTTCTGTTCTTTTTAATATTACCTCTCCATTTCTACATTTATCTTTTCCTTGCCTGAATTTCATAATACAGTTGTTTTTGTTTTCATAATATGTCATGGATACTTTGCATAGAAGATGGTGTCTTTTGCCTTTATGTTTAACTAATTTGGGCAAGTATAGATTTTTATTTTTGTTTTCCCTTAGAATTTTGTAGCCGTTTGTGGACCCCAAAATAATGTGTCTCTTTCTACTGAATTTGAAAACTCAAATACAGATGTAGGGAATAAAAAGATGATATTTAAAATGTTGGTTTTATTAATGAATCAAAAAACAAAATCCAATGATGACAACAAAAAACAAACAACCCTGAATTGAAAGGTATAGTTTAGATCTGAAATGAAATGAATTTCTTAATATAGCAATTCAAAATGAAACTTACTCCCCAATATCAGCCTGCCTTGCTGTAATTACCACTGATGGAGTACAAGTCAGAATGCACTTTTTATACACACAAAGCTTCAACAAGAAAGAAAGGAAGGGAATGAGTCAATTAGGTTCAGTTTTATTAATCAGATAAGTGGCTCCTTTTCACATGAGGCTGGTTGAATAAGAGGCAGGAAAAGAAAGCAAGAATGCTCTTTTAACTGAAGATCCTCCATTTGAAAGATGAGGCCAGGGAATTGGAGGGTCCTCTCAAACATCAGACATTGCTCTACTGACTGCTAGGTTCTGCTGTTCATATTAGAGAACTCTCAGGCTAATCAAATTGTTATGCCACACGTTGGATAACTTCTTCATGGATATTTCAGTGTTCTTTTTTTCTTTGTCTTTGACTTTTAGTAACATTTTAAGGATATTTTTTAGGGTGAAATGCTCTGTATCAGTTTTTTTTTTCCCCCCCTGAGATAGACTATATTCCCTTTTATAGAGAAGTTTTATCTCATTATATATTGATTTTTTTGTTGTTGTTGTTGTTCCATTTGTTTTTTCCCAGGAGCTTTAATTACGTATGTATTAGATCTTTGTTTTCCATAACTGGTATCTTCTCCATAGTTACTTTCATATCTTCATACTTCATTTTGAATGATTTCCTCTTGTCTGTTTCCCATGTTTTACTGTGTTTTCACCTTTGTTCATTATGGTTTGGTTTTGTTTTTAGTATCATCTTAATCTCTATGGTATTTTTCCAGTGAGGATGTTTGCTACAATCACTTTGAAATAGCAGGAAACTGAGTAACCCTTTCTGTTGTTTTTTGGGGGAATTCCTTTGGTGACCTATGTTTATCATTGCTTTTAGTTTATGTATCTTTCCTCCTTTTACCTCCTTTATCTACCTTAAGTCCAGTGTCACTTCTGATTGCTTTTAGAGCCCATCTTTCCTCTAATTTTGGATCCTCTAATTTTGGATCTATCTAGTTTACTGTGACTCACAGTGAGGCTATTTAAGCCATTTCTTTGTTGAAACCTAGCATTCTCAGTTTCCCATCCCTACTTTCATCTCACTTACCTCCAATGAACTCCCCATGTTAGAGGGCTAATTCTTATACAGTGATATCATTTTATAATGGCTCCTTTTTCAGCTCTTCTATTTTTTGTCCATCTTTAGTGTTTAACATTTTACTAGCTTTTCCCTGGCCCATCTCCATTCAAAGAATCATTGGATAGCTTGTCCAAGTTCTAATAGTTGATTTGAAAAATCGTGTGCTTCCTGATAATATGCTAAGGTGTCAACTATCTGATCCTTTCCTTCCTTGTTTGTTTATTGTTTTTTCCAGTACTGGGGATCATAAGCAGGGCCTCTTCCATGCTAGGTCAGTCTCACTAATTGTTTAGGCTGGTTTGGAACTCCTGCTTCATCTTACCAAGGCACTGGGATTTTAGGCAGGCACCTCTCTGTGTGGTTTTATCTCTTCTTCATTTTGGTTTTTCTACCACATTTGATATACAGTTGTATAATCTCTTTTGAGATTTTGTGTGATTCTTTGTTTCTTTGAAGAAAATTTTTTCCTACTTATTATTTGTTGTTCTTTTTATTGACTTTCAAGAAAAGTCACCTGCAAATATTGTTTCTTTGAGGAATCCTCAGAGTCTTTTATCACTTTAGTAAAACTTAGTTTATGGCACAATTTTGTTTCTTTTTTAAAAATTTTTTATAACTTATTTATTTATTTATTTTTCTGTGGTGCTGAGGATCGAACCCAGTGCCCCACAATGCGAGGCAAGTGCCCTACCACCGAGCTACAGCCCCAGCCCCCCAGTTTTGTTTCTTGAGTATATTAAAATTTATACTGGCATCAGCTTTCTGTTTTAATTATTCTTTCTCTCCATTCCTTTATACAGCTGTCCTCTGTTCAGTCAGTTATTTCTATAATGTTGTTATCTTCAGTAAGATGTATTTAACTTATGAGGATAAAATCTTTATGTTCCAGCAGCTCAGGAGGCTAAGGCAGGCAGATCACGAGTTCAAAGCCAGCCTCAGCAACTTAGCGAGGACTTAAGGAACTCAGCGAGATTCTGTCTCTAAATAAAATACAAAAAGCGCTAAGGGTTTGGTTCAGTAGTTAAACACCTCTGGTTTCAATCCCGGTACCCAGAAAAAGAAAACAAAACAAAAAAACAAAAACCACTTCATGTTCTGTAAGAAAGAAAAATCAGTCCTCTAGAAATATTTGAAGCAATAATCAATGATTGTGATCTTGTCTGTTTTTTCAGAGTAAATATTAGCAGATAATAATATCTTATATTTCTGCTTATATTTACTTTCAGAGTAATAGGTTGATGGGTCCCATAATTCTTTTTTTTTTTAAACCTACCATTTATTTTCCAGGAATTTGATTTATATTTTCTAATTTTCTTTCTTATTTTGGTACCAGGCCTTGAATCCAGGGGCACTTAATGACTGAGCCACATCCATAGACCTATTAATTTTTTATTTTGATACAGGGTCTCATTGAGTTGTTTAGAGCCTTGCTAATTGCTGAGGCTGGCTTTGAATTTGTCATCCTCCTGCCTTAGCCTCCCAAGCTGCTGGGATAACAGGTATGCACTGCTGCACCTGGCAATATTTTGTAATATTCACAAAGGTACTCCATATCCTTTCCTCATTGTTATGAATTCATTCTTTTTTTAAAAAAAGTATTTTTATTAGTATATTGAGTTCATTCTTGATGAGACAAGTGCAGATTGTTGAAGTATTGTGTCTTCATTTCTTTTATGTCTTCCCTCACTAGTGTTTGTACAATACTGCAAATAATGTTAAAAACAAATTAGATTCATAGTTCAAAGAGGAATTATTAATACTTTTAAAGCCAACAATGTCCTAGATTTCTCTTTTTCATCATTTTCAACTATAATCTCACTTAAAAAGTAGCATCTATGTGCCAAAGGTACATATAATTATTTTTTAAACTAAGAATGAGACAGTTCACATGCACAGAGTGGCTCTGGTTTTCTTAATCATGTCCTCATTAAAAAGCAGGAGTGTAGACATCTCACCACAATAAGGTCTTCTACTGCCTAGTGTGAACTGATATTTATGCCTTTCAGTTTGGGTTTAATTTTTTTCATGGTGAAACAGTTCAAATCTGTACAAATAGCTTTGTGCGTTTGTATTACATACAAGAACATTCTTAGACATTCTTACTCTAAGGAAATTTAACACATATATTAATATTAATATCAGTTTATAGTCAAAAATTCTCAGATCTCCAAAAAAATATATATTTTTTTGATACTAGGGATTGAACCCACGCTTGCTCTACCCCTGAGTTTTATCCCCAGGCCTTTTTATATTTTATTTTGAGACGGGGTATCACTAAGTTGTTCAGGCTGGCCTCTTTAACTTGCCATCCTCCTGTCTCAGCCTACCTGTGACTGGGGTGACAGGTGTGTCACTGTGCACAGCTCTAAAATGTTCTTTATAGATGTTTTTGTTCTTAGTAGATCAAAGGTCACACTTTTAAAACTGTTGGTTATGTTGTCTCTGTACTGTCCTTTAATAGAAAACAGTCCTTTTTTGTTTTCTATGGTATCAGCATATTTAGAAAGTCCCTTATTTGAATTTGTCTGGATATTTTCTTAATGATTCAGTTTGGGGTAAGCATACTGGTAGTAAAGAAATGTTCATTTATTTTTGCTGTACTACTCACTTTTTTCATTTTTGTACTACTCATTGCAAGATCCCAATGTATACTTGAAACTTCAGATAGTAGTGAACTCTATGTGTACTATGTTTTATCCTATAATTTCATACCTATGTAAAAATTTAATTTATAAGTTAGGCATAGTAAGGGATTAACAATAGTTAATAATAAAATAAAACAAATATAACAATATACTATAATAAAATTTTCAGTATCACTACTCTTGCTTTTGGGAGCCATTATTAAGTAAGTCATTCAAACACTAGCCATGTGATATTTCAATGATTGTATCCTTTCAATAAATTTCCTTTTGTCTTTGAATACTTCTTTCCTCTCTCCCATAATATGTACCAGATTCACTTTGTATTTTCATTATTCTAGATAGAAAATCTCTCCTTTCTCTTCAGTAAGCCCTGATTCGTTGTTTGGTTTTTGCAGTGGGGAGGTTGGTGATTAGAAATCAAAATTTGGATACTAGATATGTTTATTGCTATTGAGAAATCATTATCTCTCTGTTTTTCTAGTGAACAGAGTTGGGGAAATACCTGTAATCCCCATTACATGTTTAAACTTTTAGACTGTTAACAACGAGGACCTTCATTTGTTCTATATTAAAATAAACCTGGATACTTTTTGCAGAATTACTCCATCAATACCACATTTAGCAAAAAACCCATTAAGTTCATTATTTCTGATGATGTACACCATCTATTTGTCCAGTGTATCCTCACTGTATGTTCTATGCTCCCATTTGTCACTTTCTGCCCATCAAATATCTCATTGAAGCACTGTTCTATGATTAAAAATTACTTGAATTGTTTTCCCTCTTACAGTTGTATTATTAATACAATGTGCAGATAGTTTTGTTTCTAAATTTGTTTACATTTGGTTTTAGGGTTTGCCTTTTTTATTTTAAATTTGCTTTTGTAATATTTGAAATATTTATACACATACAAAATATTTTGGAATATATAAAACATTTGTGTTAGTGACAAAGACCCATTTCTATCTCTGTAGCTTTCATCTTGTTCCTTTTCCCATCAACTTCATCTCCCTTTGAGAAAACCATTTTCATTAATTTCATTGTGTCCTTTATTGTGTGTGTGTGTGTATGTGTGTGTGTGTGTGTGTGTGTGATTTCTTAAGCACAAAAGGTTTTCTTTTTTATGTTACTCATAAGAAATTAGTTTTTTAAAAAAGGGGCTTCTCTCTCTTTTTTTTTTTTAGCTTTTGTATGCTTTCAAAATAGCATAGATTTTGCTGTATTTGGAAAATTTTATTTTTCATATTTCTTTGTCCTTTATAACCAGGAGGTCCTGGACGATCTACCATGCCAACCCCAGGAAATACTGCAGCTTTTCGTGCTTCCCTCTGGACCAATATGGAGAAACTTATGGATCATATCTGTGCTGTTTGTGGACAGGTAAATATTTCATGGGATGCAAAGAACATTGATTATTAATTAACTCCTGGTTATTTGAAATTGTATGATTTGGGGCAGGTGTTTTAAAATCTGAGCATTTAGCCAGGTCTAGTGAGCCACTCTTGGAATCCCAGCCATTCCAGAGGCTGAGTTGGGAGGAACACAAAAGGCCAGGCCCAGAAACTTTGTGAGACACTGTCTTAAAATAAAAAATGTTTTTAAGCAAATACTTAATAGCAGAGCAGCCTTGAGTTCAACCCTCCCTGCTCCCTGCCATGCACAATCTCTAAGCATTCAAAACACCTCCATTAACTGATTGTAATGTATGTAAAACTCTAGCATAATGCCATTTCCTTTCCCTTATAGGCAGAATTGTTTGTCATTGATGTCAGCAGAAATACTATTTACAGGGTAGTTTCTGAAATGCACCTTGTTTTTTCTACTACCTTCACTTCACATTTGTTTTATTTAAAAATACCCTATTATATATCCTCTTCCTTCTTTTTCCCTACACCTTTTTTTTAGGTGCAGCATCTACAAAAAGTATTAACTAAGAAGAGGGATCCTGTTTCACACATTTGTTTTATTGATGAAATAGTTAAGGTATGTTTAAACAAAGATATTTTTACATCTTCCTTTCAGAAGATAGAAAGATATGTACCAGGATCATTTGTGTAACTCTCTTACAGTGTCTGCATGTCCATTGGCAGTAGGAAAATGTATTTTTGACAAGTATTCATATTCCTTTTAATATAAATATAAACATGTTTGTTTTACAGTAGATGCTAGCAGCAATACTATTTATGGATTATTTTTCTGAAATGCATTACTAATTTACCATTTTCTGTTGTACAAATAATCACTTATAATGTTTTTTAAGTTCCTCTAGAGAATAAGATGAAAATTTTTGGTAAGTAAGACTTTAAATAGTGGTCATTATAATATGTTCATTTTAGACTATAGGACCCATTCATTTGTTCATTTTTTTCCATAATGCACATTGCTTTATTCATTTTTCACATTCTGAAATCTCCCTTCTGTCATTTGCTACTCTGCTAGCCTCATAGGCTATAAAAATTTCTTCCAAGCATAGGAATCCTTGATCCTACATCTTATACATTAGTTTTGATGTGTTTTGCATAATTATTAATAGAATAATAGTTTGTATTCTATTTATCATTAAATCCTAATGTCTAGTACTCTAAAGGAAAAGGTTTTTCAGGTTTCCAGCATCATAGTATAGTAAATTCACAAGTTTTAAATATTTTATATACTATAGTGAGATAATTTGTCACTCCAAGTTTGGTGATTTATTGAAACATTTCTAGGCTCCAACCTTTAGTTGTATTCAGACCTATGATTTATTTCAGTGAAAGGATATAAAGCAAAATCAGCAAAGAGAAAAGGTATGTGGGGCAAGGTCCAAAGGAAACCAGGTACATGCTTCCAGGAATCCTGGACAGCATGAGACAGCAAGTTGTGACAGCATGATGGGATGTTTCTACTAAGGAAGTGCTCCTTGAGGGTACTGTCCTGGGTTTTTCTCAGGGACTAGTGACTACCTAAGATATACCAGAATTCTAGACTCACTGAAGAAAAGCAGATGTTCAACATAAACCATATTGTTTATACAGCTTTGATAAAGTGAGAAACTCTTACCAGTTAGAGACTCATGGTATCCCTTTCAATACCAAGGACTGAGCTTGCAGGTTGACCTTTCTGTGGCCATCTCTAATCTACTATATTAGTTATTTTTTTTTTGTGCACAGTTTACTTATATTGGTACATATTTATTTACTTAACCCTTATTTCCACTTGACTTTCAGTTGTGTCAAAGAAGCAATAAGGTATTTTTGTCAATTTGTAATGTCACTAACTTTTTGGCATTTGCTAATGGATAGGATAATTAAATCAGACCTTCATTTTTATAGGCAAATAGCTAACTACATGTGTGCTGTTTTCTTCCATTTATTGTAATTTTGTCTATCTTTACACATTAATTAATTCACTTAGTCTCTATGGGCAGTGGCCTTATTTAAAGCTTTTACTATTTAAATACTTTGTATTTTTAATTCCTTTTTAACAGCTTAATTGTCTACAAACAACATAAGAATAATTCTAATTAAACCATTATATTCAAGAGAGTCTATAAAGAAAAGATTAAAATAAGGGTCACATGTTTTCTTTCATGTGGAAGCTAGAGAGGAAAAAGGAAGAGAAAAGTCGGGGGAATCTCATTGAAATGGAAGGAGATCAGTAGAATAGAGGAAAGGGACCAGGGGAAGGGAAGGGAGGAGGGAGGGACAGGAAAAATAATGGATAATGATGAGGTTAGCCAAATTATATTGCTATATTGTGTGCATATATGAATATGTAACAGATACCACCATTATGTACACCAGTAAAAATGGAAAGGAAAATATTAAAATAAAGAAGCAATAGTGCTACTGAAGAGGCTTTTGTTTGTGATACTATTACATTGGGCAGAGTTTCTACATAAAAACTCAGATCACTGCTTGTCAACTGTAAGTTATTATACTAAATGAATATTGGCAATTTGTGTAAGCCAGATTTTAAATGCTTTGGTTCAATGAGTTTATAAGTCACTATAAACTATGATGGAATTTCTGTACTTAATGTCTTCTCTTTTTTTGGAGGTAGGGGGTACGGGGGTTAGAACCCCAGGGGCACTTAACCATTGAGCCACATCCCCAGCCCTATTTTATATTTTATTTAGAGACAGTATGGATGTTATGCATTATGCGAATATCACATGTAACTGTACATACAAAGCTAACTAAGGCTAAGAGCAAAATTCTCATGTAATTATGAACTTTAGTTAATATATGAATAGTTATTCATCATTCATAACAAATGCATCACACCAGTGCAAGATGCACAAGGTATTGTGCAAAAGTGTAATATCAGGTGTCTGTCATTAGAGTATTATACAGAATAGGCTTACCAGTTTCAGTTCCCCTGCAAATCCCCCTACTCTCTACCTAGTCTCACCTTTCCAACATCCCTTTCCTCCCTCTGGCAACCACTGATTCATGTCTCTAGTTGTCCTTTTTCAGAATGTTATAATTGGAGTCATACAGTAGGTAGCCTTTTCAGACAGACTTCTTTCACTTAGAAATGTGTATTTAAGGGTCCTGCATATGCTTGCATGACTTGGTAGCTTATTTCTTTTTATCATTGAACAGAATCCCTTTGTATGCATATACCTCTGTTTATTTATCCTTTTACCTGTTGAAGGACATCTTGATTGCTTCTAAGTTTTGCAGTTGTAAGTAAAGCTGTTACAATCATTATTGTGTAGTTTTTAATCATTTTTTTAAGTCTTTGGGGTTTTTAGTTCATTTGGATAAATAACAGTGTGCACTTGCTAGATCATACCATTGGATTTCATTTAGTTTAGGAAGAAATTGCCAAACTGTTAGAAGTAGCTGTCTCATTTTTCCTTCCCATTAGAAAAGAAGGTGAGTTCTTGATGCTACTACATCTGCTGTCATCATTTGATATTGTCACTGTTTGGGATTTTAGATAAGTCAGTTGTTACGTTGTGGTATCTCATAATTTTAATTTGCATTTGCCTATGGATTTTTATAAAATTATATTTATGGAACATTTTTCTAAAGTTCTAAGACATTTTTATATGGGAAAAAAACTGGCCTACCACACCCATTATTTATAATATTTATGGTATAATCTAGATTGTAGTTATTGTCAAGATTCTTTTGTAAGTATTTTAAAATAATCTATAATAGTTATCTTAAATGTAAGATAGAATTTTAGCATTTAGAAAACTGAATCTTAAAGGTCTTCTTTCTTTACACCTGTTCTAGCAGTGTCAAAGGCAAGATAGTACAGTGATTAAGAATGTAAGCCTTGGTATCACAAAGCTAAGCTTTGTCAATACTGATTATGCATAGATTATATAATCATTGAGAATCTCAGATATCAAATGGAGATGGTAATACTAATCATAGAACTGTAGTTTTATGAGAAAAAGTGAAGCAAATGTAGACTTAATTTTGATCTGAAATTTATATTTAAGGTTCATAAACTGACTAAAAATGCTAGGTAAAGAAAGAACCCTGCCATATGAAAGTCACATTTAAAAAACATTTTAATAACACAATTTGCTTGTATATTATTTAATGAAAAATATCAAAAATTTAAATCATTGATCTTATTCTTTAAGTCAGTATCAAACACTCTATATCAAGATTATGTTTCGCATTTAAATAAAGTGGTTTATGATCTAACATGGTAATTTTGTAGGTATTAAAATAGTGAAAATAGCTTTCCTTACTTGTGTGCTATCAAGTCTTGTGAGCATTATTAATTCATTTATTGTTCTTTTTTTAAAATCAGGGAATATAAACGTTTTTACTTATTTTAAAGATTTTAGTTTTCAACTTAATGTTACCAAGTCTGCCTTGGTGTTTGCTAAGCTATTGACTTTTAAATAACAGAAAGAACTATATGTACTAATGTTCACTATTTCTGTACTTAATTAGTTGAGAAGGATCTTTGTTAGATGTCTATCACGGCAAAGAATATAAAACAGTCATAATTGGGTCGAATATAAAAGAGATCAACAAATTATATCAAATATGATAAAAACTAGGGATATTTTATTTTAAGTATAGAGCCTTTTAAAATTGAGGTAACTTAAATTGAAGTAATTATTTTATTTTCTGCTAAATTTAATAATTGCCCTGGATGACTTGTAAAATGAGACTGCTATCTTCAGTTCATATGATCATTCAAAAAGATACTTATCTATTCATATAATTTATGACATTTTTGTGCTTAATATTCTTTTTCTGTTACTCTTACATTTTCTAAACCTGCACAAATGGATAGATCATTCTTTTTTAAAATGAGAATTTTAAGCTAATTTTTGGACATTTAGAAGTTTAATTTTGATATCTTTTAAAACCAGTTAAGAGTTCACTATATAATCATTAATGCTGTGTATAACACTTTGCTTGAAATGAATGCAGCAAATTATTGACCAATTATTCAGAAACACATAGTGGAAAACAGGTTGTAGATTTTCATCTGCAGAATTAAGCCAGTTTCGCTGTGCGTAGGAGTATAGATATGATACTTTTCATTTTCTAAGCCAGCAATTTTTATTGTCTAACAGAATCTTTTAATCTGTGTGTAGGATGCATTAGGCTAAATTTGGAATGTGTTCAGCATTTTGAGCAGCTATAGTACTAATGAGAATTTTAACTATGAAAAAGAATGTGTTTTCTTTTACCCTTTTAGACAAACTAAATGATTTGATAATAGCATTAAAGACTTTCTCTACTTGGAAAACTTCAAGGGCACCTAAATTTGAAATTGTTTAATATTATAAGTGAAATGTTCAACTCGTCTATCTGTGGCATCTCATTTTGAAAAATTAAATAGTGATAAGGCAGTAAGATATTTTAAGTCAGATATTGTCAGTAAATATTCTTTGTGTTAAGTGATTTCCACTCTTACTAGTGTGGGATCCAGATATTCTTAAAGACCCTGTCACTAAAGTACAAACAAACTCTCTATATGTTAAAAAAAAAAAAACCATGATTTTAAATGCTCCATCAAACTTTCAAAGAGTAAAGGAATCTTGAGGGGAGTGGTTCTCACAAATATATACACATATATAGAAAATAGTTGAGACTGCAGTGAGGATTTGTGAGCTCTAAGGCTATACAAAAATTGTGATTGCCCTGGGGTCAAATGTCCATATCAGTGATGGGATGTGTACTCCAGGCTTTGAGATTCTAGCACATTAGAAGAATGAATTTTAGAGTTTTACATTAATGAGTGAGTTCTCAGAAAGAGTTTTTGGAATATATATTTTTGTTACGTTGGGTATTTTTGTGAGAGAGTGTGTTCTGGGGCTTCCTATTCTATCTCGTGGATATCATTCAATCTTTTCAAAAACATTTAAAAAAATTATTTTACTATGTTGATTTCTGCCTTTTTTCTAAAGAAAGAAAGAATGGGTACATGTTTGCTTACTCTTTGATTGATAAAAAGATGGAAAAGAAAATAGTACATAGATAGTTTAAAACTAATTTCATGCTGGGTGTGGTGGCGCATGCCTGTAATCCCAGCAGCTCGGGAGGCTGAGGCAGGAGGATAGTGAGTTCAAATCCAGTCTCGGCAAAGGCAAAGTGCTAAGCAACTCTGTGAGACCCTGTCTCTAAATAAAATACAAAATAGGGCTAGGGATGTGGCTCAGTGGTGGAGTGCCCCTGAGTTCAATCCGTGGTACCCCCCCCAAAAACAACCCCTAATTTCATGTAATTCATTACTTAGTATGTCAGTTTTATTGACTAGAGGGAATTTTATCAAAGTATGCTATTTATTGATACTATAAAGCAAGCATTATAGGGTTTCTCTTAAATCAATTTAACTCTTGACTTCTTTAACATAAACTGAAGATCTTTAAGAATCTAAACTTGAATTTTAGTCAATTTTTAAATATATGTTAAAATGAATGCTTTGTGTATGCATCCCTTATAATGTATATAAATTTATCTTTATAATCCATTACATCCCAATAAACCCTTATGATGGATGTACTCCCATCAGATCCATCATAAGGTGAAAATATCATAAGTTCAAAATGCATTTTGTGTACCTCACCTGTAAAATATCATAATTTATCAAAACAGAACACTGCAGAGTATTGATTTTTTACCTTCATAATTACATGGCTAACTTGGAGCTGTGACTTGCTGGTGCTGCTCACCATCTTGAGAGAGTATCATCATGCATATTGCTAGCCCATAAATTTGGGATCAAAATTCAAAATTGCAAGTATAGTTTTCACTGAATGTGTATCCCTTTTGCATCATTGCAAAATCAAAAAGGTCATAATTAGAATGATTATCAATTGGGGGCCATCTGTATATTGGTGATCAGTTGTAATTTTAATAGTTTATGAAGGCTTTCAGGGTCTATAAAATATTTGTTTTGACTTCATAAGGGGAATATTTACGAACTTTTATGTAAATGATGACTGGAGGTAGCTTGATTAAAGGGAGAAGTATACAAAAAGATAAAACATTATTCTTTTGAGAAACTGAAGGGGAAAGAACAGTATAAGCATGTGATTAGAGAGGCCAAGGGAGTTTTATGTAACACCTTAATTATTTTAAACTTTTTCTTAAGCACAAGTGATATGATTATATTTATAATTTGTAAAGATGATGTTAACTGCACCATAGCCTATAGAATGGTGGGTGCCAAGTATAGAGAAAAGTAATTGTTGACAATGATTCAGGAAAAGAAAATGTGATTATATTAATTTGCTAGGGCTGCTGCAACTAAGTACCACAGACTAGGTGGAATAAAAAGTAAAAATTTATCTTTTTACATCCTGGAGGCTAGAGATCTTAGATGAAGGTGTCAGCATTATAGGTTCCTGTGTGGGACATAAGAGAAGGATTTGTTCTAGGCTTTTCTCTTTGTTGTGTAGATTATTGTCTTCTTTTGTCATCCTTCTGTATGCATGTGCCCAAATTTCCTCTTTTTATAAGGACACCAGTTTTATTGGATCAGAGATTCTCCTAATGACCTAATTTTCATTTAATTACTTTAAAGACCTGGTCTCCATATGCAGCCATATCCTGAGGTATAAGGGATTATGATTTCAACAAAGAAATTTTAAGGGAATGCAACTTAGTTTAAAACAGTTGAAAGAAAATGGAGAGAAGTGAATGGATTTGAGTAAAACATGCATATCTTTAGAAGCAGTAAGATGGAGAATAAGGTTTCAAGGATGACAAGACTTCTGGTAGGTAGCAGTGACTTCCATATGAGTGCAAACTGAGAAGCACATTTATGAAGAATAATGATGAACTCTGCATTGCATATGCTTGATTTTAGATGCTTCTGTAATATCCAAGTACAGATGTCGTTTAGGCAGTTTATATGAATCTGGAGCTCAGAAGAGGCCTGGAATAGAGACATAAATTTGGGAGACCTCAGTTACTTACAGCAAGTGTGGGGATGTAGATCAGTAGTATAGAACTTCCCTAGCATTTGGTAGACCATGGTTGAATCTCCAGCATTGGGTGGCAGGGATGGGGAGAAAGAAAGAAAAATAGGGGAAAAAAGAAAGATTAAAAGAGAAAAGGCAGTTATAGATATCTGTGGAAGCTTGCCTTGTATGTGTGAGACCCTGAGTTCAATCTCCAGTACTGAAAGGAAAAAAGCAACTTACAATATTTATGTAGAACCCCATTTTCCTAAGTCATGTATATATTTTGAGATGGGGAAAGATAGTATAATTTCTACCTATACATTTTTTAAAGTCCTTTAAGGTATTTCTGTATAATTTATATTGTACATATTTATGTCAATCATGCTTGTAATTTATAAACAAATAAGTAAATGTATGTTAGGTGTGAATGTGATGAGGGAAGCTTAGGGAACAGTGTTTTGAGGAGAGTATGATTCTAAATTGAATTTCAGGGACAACTCAAAAAAATTGAATTTTACTGATTGAATTTTTAAAACAGTAGTTAACCATGCATTCTAACAGAGGCAATATTAACCCCAAGAGGGAAAAAAGAGTTCTAGCTTTTATGCTGGGGGAAGATAGAGACACAAAGTTCATATTTTACAATAGTTTATTGCCTCCAAAATTGAACCCTATTCTACAAAATTTTATTCCTTAGTATTTAACTTGTCTTCTTAGGGAGAAACTAAATTTATATAAATTAACATATGACTGTAGTGTATAATCACCATGTATAGCACATAATTATGCTTATATATAATACATGTATTATATATAAGTATATAACTATAGTTAATTCTTTTATTTTTAGGGGGAGTGATGATAAAGAAAAAAATGATTGCACACTGCAGTAAGTTGTTGGGAAAGGATTTTAAAACCCTTTCACACTGTAGCTTAACATTGATCTCTAGGGAAGAGTGTTCAATATGGAATTTGAGTTTGAAGTGGAACTTTTGTTTTTACCCCATGTATTACAGTATCAAATATCTTTACATTGAGAATTGACTATTCTGTTTAGAATTAACACTTAAATTTCTATATTACTCTTAAATATTCAGAAGAAAAAAGAAAGC
This sequence comes from Glaucomys volans, assembly GCA_020662805.1. Classification (NCBI taxonomy): domain Eukaryota; kingdom Metazoa; phylum Chordata; class Mammalia; order Rodentia; family Sciuridae; genus Glaucomys; species Glaucomys volans. The sequence goes on along the minus strand of JAJEJO010005295.1, from coordinate 110,814 downwards.
ATCACTTTTGATCCTTTCATCCAGAGATAACTGTGTTAACATTTTGGAAGACATTTCAATAGAAAAGTCTTTCTATTGAATGGTATACACTTCCCAAGGTGTTTTGTTTTGTTTGTTTGTTTTTGATGCTGTTGATCAAGCCCAGTCTCCTTTCATGCTCCACAAACATTGTACCACTGAGCCATACACACAACACCCCCACCATCATTTTTATAAGTTCTGTTTGTTCTACTTTCAGAATGTATTGATAATGTGATTACTCTTCTCTATTTCCTACTACCACCTTAGTCTTAGTATTTTATAAAACTAAGTGTATTATGACTTGTGTTTTTCTTTTCTCTCTGAACAAAATACATCAGAAGTCGATATTTTGATTTTTAACTGAAATTCTCATGATTATATAAGATTTTTCATTTTGCTCTATGGTATTGAAGTTCCTATTTAATTTCTGTATCTTCTTTCTTTTGTAATCAGACACAGCAAAATATTTCCCCCTAAAGAGTAGTTTTCAGCAAAATGAATCTTTTCTTTGTCTTGTTGTATTTGCTATGCTAGGATTCTTCTGCTTTGACTCCGGAAGATGATTAAGAACTAACTTAATGGGGCTGGGGTTGTGGCTCAGTGGTAGAGCACTTGTCTAGCATGTGTCAGGCACTGGGTGTGATTCTCAGCACCATATATAAATAAATAAATGTCCATTGACAACAAAAAAAAATGTTAAAAAAAAAAGAATTGACTTAAAATTCATGTCTACTTGGTGTCTTTGATTCAGGCTTCTTTTTGTTTGTTTTGTTTTGTTTTTTTTGTTTTTTTTGGTACTGGGGATTGAACCCAGGGGCACTCGGCCACTGACCACATCCCCAGCCCTATTTTGTATTTTATTTAGAGACAGGGTCTCACTGAGTTGCTTAGGGCCTTGCTAAGTTGCTGAGGCTGACTTTGAACTCGTGATCCTCCTGTCTCAGCCTCCCAAGTACTGGGATTACAGGTGTGCGCCACCGCGCCCGGCTCTGCAGGCTCTTTATTCACAGTATGATCTCTTCGTGGAGATGTCTGGCACAGACTTTTTGCTAAGTCTTTTATATCTTCTCTTTTGATTTTAGCTTGGTTCCCTTGGCTTTCCTCTAACCTCTTTCTAAGCATACTGTCTTAGAAATTCTTTATCAAGGACCAAAGAGCAATGTTGCTGATTCCTCCTCCCTGTGCCCCCTGTCTCAAAGGTAGAGGTAGATTGTATCTTCTTTCTCATGCTCATCCCTCTTCTCTTGCTTCTGTATCTTCTCATCTCTTTTTTTCCCTCCATGGTCAACCTCTGTCTTCCTCCTTCCTCTCAGTGGCCTACCATCTAAGAACAAACAAACAAATAACAATAACAACAAACCTGGGTCCTTTAACTCTCTCTCTCTTAGTACTTCTTTCTTTCATGCAGTTTTGGTAAGCTACCTTGTATCTCTCCTTCCCTATTTCTGTTTTGTCCCAAACTGCTGAAATCAAGCTTTCACTCAACCCAAACAATTCTTAATGCAGTTTAATCATTCAGTCACTAAGTCCTGCTGCCCACTTCTTAAACCCTGTTTAACTTTACTCTTGAGGTGATTGACCATTTCTCCTGCCTTAAATTTCTCCCTCCTCAGCTACTTTCACTCTGTAGCATTTTTCATTGATTCTTTCTCCCTTTCCCCTTCCTTTTAAAGTGTTTTATTTATAAAAGTTGAAACAAATAGCAAACTATAAAATTAAAATACAGGACACTGTTACCTGGGAAAGCTGACATATGCTAACAGTTTCTACCTCCTCCAGATGCTGATTTCATGTAAATCTGTTTCTTTAGCCTCAGTTTTGCTCTTAAGCAAGAGATTTCCACATGCATGCCTGACAGGTTTCAGAGGCCCACGTCTGCATGAACTCATCTCTGTCTACCTGATGCTCCTTCTAAAGTTTCATTTTACTTGCACAATCTCTATGTTTCTGGTCCTTCACAAACATATCTAGTCCCAGTCCTTCATAAATACGTGTAAATCTTCTTATGGCCTACTCTTGGTACTTCTCTATTTCTATGGCCATAGAAAAGTCCCTTTCACCAAAATTTTTTTTTCAATGAATTACTAACTGATCTTGTTGCCTACAAGCTCACCAATATCCCATATACTACTATTAATCTTCCATGTTACTATCAGAATGATTTTTCCTAAAACATAAACTTGATCATGATATTCATTCTTGAAAACCCTTAATAATTGATTGGTGTACTCCATTTGTGTTCAGTGAATCGAAAAATTAAATAAAAAAATAAATTAAAAAACATAAAATTAATTGCAAGCTGTAAAAAAAAAAAAAAATTGATTGGTGTCTCAGAATTCTCAGTGTGCCTTGCTCTGACTCTTGTCTTCCTCTCTATTCTCACCTACTCCCTTTCTCCTGGATGCTCACTGTTTACTCATGGAATGAAGTACTTTTTCATATCTCTGTATGATGTTTATCTCTCTGTCTGGAATGGTCTCTACTTGCTATTTACCATGCAGTATAGAAGGAATGTTTTAAAACAATTGGGAACTGACTGGTGTTTAAAACTGAAGATTGTCATGAACATTTAACCTAAACTCTGCTGAAGTAAGATTAGTTGTATTGGAAATATTTATTTGAGATACATCTATTTCTGGAACCATGGAAATTTTGTTGGTGTTGGACTTCAACAATACAATCATAGATGACAATAGTTACACCTGGATTGTGGAATGTGCTCTATAGATGACAATAGTTACACCTGGATTGTGGAATGTGCTCCAGACAAAAAACTTTTGATTGAACTACAAGATTCTTATAAAAAAGGATTTTGGACAGAATTTATGGGCAGAGTCTTTAAGAATTTGGGAGATGAAGGTGAAAGAAAAAATGAAATGAAAGAAACAGTGACATCAATACCTTTCACTTGAGGGATGGTGGAACTTTTCAGCTTTATAAGAAAGAATAAAGACAAAGTTGACTGCATCATTATTTTAGATTCAAATTCAATCTTCATAGATTGGGTTTTAGAAGCTACCAATTTTCATGACATATTTGTTAAAGTGTTTACAAATCCAGCAGTTTTTGATAGCAATGGTCATCTTACTGTGGAAAATTATCATGCTTATTCTTGCAGTAGGAGACCAAACAGTCTTGCAAAAATGTAGTTTTGGTAGAATTTGTAGAAAAACAGTTACCACAGGGAGTGAATTATATATAAATTGTGTATAAAGGTGATGATAGGAATGATGTCCGTCTAGTAACCTTTTTTAAAGAAGAATGATGTTGCCATGCCATGGTAAGGATATATTTTACAGAAAACTCTTACGTCTTGTTTCAAAATCTTGAACCTATAGAATTTTCTATTGTAGTTTGATCTTCAGGTGTTGAAATAATTTCTCATTTACAATTTCTAATAAAGGAGTAATGTACCAACAAAAAAAATCAATGAGAAAAGGAAAGATGAAGGCTGACCTATAATTCTAAATATTAGAGTCTTCCAAATACAAATGTTTTGTTATTCCTCTATATTCTATATTTATTCTACTTATATGAATAATATGTATCTGATTTTGGTTTTGTGGTACTGGGAATTGAGCCCAGGGTTCTTTACCACTGAGCTGCATCCCCAGCCCTTTGTAATTTGAATCAGGGTTTCAATTTATTGCTGTCTAAGCCTTCCAGATAGCTAGGATCATAGGTATGCGCCACCATGCTCAGCTCCAAGTTATTTTAAATAACAAACTTTTTCCTGAATAGATCTATTAACATAATTACATTGAACTTCTTGAGAGTAAGACATTATTGGGTATAAAGTATAAATAGATTAATGTCAAATATCAGTTGACAGCTAATCAGATTATTAAAATTTAGTTAAATTAATTTTGTTTCAAAATATATAGGAGCAAGTACATAACAGGCTAATTTGACTTGAACAATGAAATTATTTTTTCATATATTTTTTCTTTATATAAGAAATTATATTTGTATAATGTATTGTAGTTTTTTGTTTGTTTGTTTGTTTGTTTGTTTGTTTTGGAACCAGGGATTGAACTCAGGGACACTCGGCCACTGAGCCACATCCCCAGCCCTATTTTGTATTTTATTTAGAGACAGGGTCTCACTGAGTTGCTAAGGGCCTCGCTAAGTTGCTGAGGCTGACTTTGAACTCGCGATCCTCCTGACTCAGCCTCCCAAGTTGCTTGGATTACAGGCGTGCGCGACCACGCCCGGCCTGTATTGTAGTTTTGACCATAACATTTTGATAATACTCTGATGATTAAAATGAATATATTTTACTCTTTATATTTTGGCACAATATGTATATACTGTATATTTATTATATATGCCACATGGACATATCATAAACCTATATATCATATACCTACATATATCAGTTTTGTTTTAACCTACTCTTCTACTTACAGATCCACTTTTTTTCTTACTATTTTCTATACCTTTCACAACCCTCTAATGTGCTTCATCTTTTTTCATCTAAGAACATTTCATATCCATTCTTCTTCCAGTAACTAAATTACTGAGACTGACCTAGAACTTGTGATTTTCCTGCCTCAGTCTCCTCTGTTGCTGGGATTTTAGGCATGCACCTTATGCCCAACCTCTAATCTTAAATTACGACAAATCCTTAGGATTGACTGATTGAGTAAAATATTGATTCACTCATTTATTCAGTAATTGTTTTAGGTTCCCCAAAGAAACAAAACTAAAAAGAGATAGGTAGATGGTTACGTAGCTAGAGTGATGGACTGATTGCAAGGAATTGGCTCACCAGATTATGAAGACTGATAAGCTCCAAAATCTAAATTCAGCAAGAGAGAGAGCTAGGGGAACTAATGATGTAGTTCAGTTCAAGGGCTGGTAGACTCAATACCCAGGAAGAGCCAATGTTGTTCCAAGTTGGGAGGGAATAAAATGTCAAATGTTCCAACCCACAGGCAGTTAGGGAGAATTTTCTTTTACTTCAGCTGTTTTTTTCTATTTAAGGTCTTCAACTAATGTCATATAGTCATAATGACTCACATTGAGGAAGGCAATCTGTTTTACTCAATTTCCTGATTAAAATGTATTTTTTTTAATTTTTTTGTTTTGTTTTGTTTTCTCCTCTTTTATTTTTAGTTTGTTCTAATTAGTTGTACATGACAGTAGAATGCATTTATACATTTTGATAGACCATACATAAACAGAGTATAATTTCTCATTTTTCTGATTGTACATATTGTACGATCACATCAGTCATGCAGTCATACATGTACATGAGGTAATAATATCTGTTTCACTCTACTATCCTTCCTACTCCCATACACCCTTCCCCTCCCTTCACTCCCCTCTACCTAATATAAAGTAACTCTATTCTTCTCTAACCACCCACCCCACTTTATGGTGAATTAACGTACAAATATTAGAGAAAACATTTGGCCTTTGTGGTTTTGGGTTTGACTTAGTTCGCTTTAGCTTGATAGTCTCCAGCTCCATCCATTTACAGCAAATGCCATACTTTAAAGCTGAGTAGTATTCCATATATATATATGCACCACATTTTCTTTATCCGTTCATCTGTTGGAGGGTACCTAGGTTGGTTTAATAGTTTAGCTATGTGAGTTGATCTGCTATAAATGTTGATGTGGCTGCATCACTGTAGTATGCTGATTTTTAAGTACTTTGGGTATAAATCAAGGAATCGGATATCTAGGTCAAATGGTGGTTCCATTCCAGGTTTTCTGAGGAATCTTCATACTGTTTCCATAGTGGTTGCACCATTTTATATTCCCACCAGCAATGTATAAGTGTACCTTTTTCTCCACATCCTCACCAACAGTTATTGTTGCTTGCATTCCTGATTCAAATGTTAATTTCATCCAGACCCACCTTTACAGACACACCCAGAATAATTTTTGACCAAATATCTGGGCATCCCATAGCCCAGTATAGTTTATGCATAAAATTAATTAACAGAATAATTTAGGTATAAAATTATGGGTATAAGGCATAATAATTAGGTATAAGATTATATACATTGAAGATACAAGAATGATCAAGATAAATTAGTTTTTTTTTAATTGTAACTTAAAAATAGTAGGAGTATTGACAAATGTTGATATAGTGCCTCCTGTATCAGGCACTGTTTTAAACACTTCGTAAGTATTAACTCACTCAGTTTCATAACAAATATAGAAATGGCTTTCCATTTTATAGATAAAGAAGCTGAAGTATAGAGAAAATAACCTATCCAAAGTCACATAACAAGTAAATGGTCATCAGAATTTGAACCTTTGTATTATGACTTCCTTAATACATTATCTGTGGTGATCATTCTCTTGCTTTTCCAGTTGTTATTTTCACTCTGTATTATACTATTACACAAGCACTGGTAACCTGGTGGTTGGTTGAGTTAGGCTTAACCTACATAACTAGTACTTATTTTGGATATAATTATATAACAGTATGCTTTGATCTTGATATTGATGTTTATTTAATTTATAAATTCTTGAAGGTTAGAATTCTAAATTACTTTTAAAATAGTACCCTCAGAAAACATATTTGAATTTTGGTCTTTGAAAAGTGGGAAATATGAGATCCTATCAGATTAAAACTCTTTTTGGAAAAAAACCAAATGTAACCTTTGATAGATTTGAAATCAGAATCTATAGCACTCAAGCCACTAAGGAAGATAAAAGCAAACAAAATGATTCTGCAGAACACAGAAAACAAAGGAACCAGAAAGACAGCATAATATGAAATGATGAAAGCAAGAAAAACTTATTAGCTAAATATATTTGGGTTATAATTTCTTACTAAATGACAAGTGTGTTTAAAAATAGAATTAAAATATTACTTTTAAGAGTCACATCAAAAAGCAAATAATAAAATTAATGGATTGATAAACATTTCTCAAAGGAAAGCAGAAGAGATAGCAATCATTTCAGATCAACAAGACAAATAATGGCATATTGGAATAAAGTGAGTATCACAGACTTTCAGTTTGAAATTTGAAATAATGGATAATTGTCAGGGAAAATATAATTAATTGAAGAAGTAGAATATATGAATAAATCAATTCCATTTACATTTTCTTCAGTTATCAACAAATTACCTTAAAAATATTTTTACTATTATAACTAGTGAAATTCCTTCACATTCTAGTGGAAGGAAAATATCTCAGCCTATGATAATTGTCTGAATATATATTAAAATAACCCCTTTTCTAAATCAAGAAAGTAATTTATTTCATGAGTCATGTTTAACTCCTAAAATAAACAACTAGAGGACTTGGAGATGTAGTTGAGTGGTAGAGCACTTTCTTGTCCAAGACCCTGGGCTTGATCCCCAACACCACAAAAACAAACAAACAAAATAGATGCTAGGTAGTTCTGTGAACACACATGCATACACTAGAAAGGAAAATTGGATCAATGTTGGCTGAAGAATGTAAATGCAAAATTTTCAGATATGAAAGCAAATATTATTATTAAAATAATTATCTGCATTATGAAACTAAATAGGTAAGGCAAATATCAGTAATAGGTCCTTTAATTTTAGGAAATCTGTAAAATTAATAACTCAGTGTCTCCAATCAGGAAATCCACATAAATGTGCATTTACCTTAGAGCATAAAAAGAAATAAAAAATAACCTTAATACCCAGTCCTCATATATTTTTTATATAAATAGAAACTAATCATAAAATGCATTTTTTATTGTGACAAAACACAACATAAAACCATTTAACTATTTGTAATTGTGCAGTAGTTTTTGCCATACATATCTTCTTGTACAAACGATCTCTAGAACTGTTTCATCATCTAAAACCAAAATTCTATCCTCTTTTTCCCTCCCCAACCCCTGTCAACCACTACTCTCTACTTCTAAAAGTTTGACTACCCATGTAGTGGAATTATACAATATTTGTCTTTTTGTGACTAATGTATTTCACTTAGTATAATGTCTGTATTATCCTAACCATATGACAGTATTTTCTTTCTAAGGCTGAGTAATATTCCCCTATATACATAAAAGCTGCACAGCATAGGAAACATTTTCTTTATTCATTCATCCACTGATAGACTTTGGGGTTGCTTTCACCTCTTGACTTTTATGGATAATGCTGCAGTGAACATGGGTGTTCAGATATCCTGCCTTTAGATGTATACTCAGAAGTAGGATTGCTGAAACATACAGTAATTCTATTTTTAATTTTTTGAGGACCCTCCCTACTGTTTTATTTATAATGGCTGCACCATTTTACTTTACTATAGTGCACAAGATTTTCAGTTTCTCCACCTTCTTGCTAATATTTGTTATTTTCAGCTTGTTTTTTTGTTCTTTGTTTTTTTGATAGTGGGATCATTTCTCTGATAACTAAAGTTGTTGAGCACCTTTTCATTTGTTTGTTGGCTCTGTTTATTTGGAGAAATATCCATTGAATTCTTTTACCCATTTTTAATTGAGTTATTTGTTTTTGGTTGTTAATAGATTTTCTTTATATATTCTAGATATTAACTCCATTATTGTATATATGATTAGGGAAAATTTCTCCCATTCTCTTGACTTCCTTTTCTTTCTGTTGTTTTCTATGCTGTGCACATGTTTTCAGTTTGATGTAGTTTTATTTGTGTATTTTTCCTTTTCTTGCCTGTGCTTTTGGTGTAATATTCAGTAATGATTGGGAAATACAGTAACTTGGAGTCTTTATTTGGATATATGAGTCCTTTAACATTTCCTGCAAGTTTTAGGATGTTTTTCCCTACATTTGCAAAAATTGTCACTGTAATTTTGATAGGGATTGTTTTCAATCCATAGGTCACTTTCCTTTGTATGGACATTTTAATAATATTCAATATTCTTCTTGTGGATAGGAATCGTCTTTGCATTTATTTGTGTCTTCTTTATTTCTTTCAGCAATATTTTTTGATTTTCAGTGTAAAAGTCTTGCCTTTTTGATTAAGTTTATTTTTAAATGTTTTATTCTTTTGGATGCTATTATATATAAGATAGTTTTCTTCATTTCCTTTTCAAATTGTTGGTTATTGGTGTATAAAGTACAACTGATTATTGTGTGTTGATTTTGTATCCTACAATTTCACTGACTTATTCTAGTGTGTCTGTGTATGTATGAACATGTGATCTTTAGAGTTTTCTACATACTGAATCATATCATCTTTGAAAATATGATTTTACTTCTTTTTAAATTTGGATGCCTTTTCTTCCTTTTTCTTAATTGATTGCTCTGTTAAGACTTTTAGAACTATGATGAATCGAAGTAGTGAGTGTTGGCATTCTGGCCTCATTCTAATCTTAGAGGGAAAGTTTCACATTTGCATCAAGTATGATGTTTTTAGCTGTGGTCTTTTTATATGTGACCTTTATTATATTTGTAAAGCTTGCAAAGGCGGCGGGTGGCCAAAGAAGTAAGCTCACCAGGCGGGTTCACCAGAGTCAGACAAAAGTAGTGGCTTGAGATTTATTAGAGTCTGTGTCCCAGGCGAAATCTCCAGCCCCGCTGGGGTGAAAATCGGGGTGGGAGAGCCAGAAGAAATCGCACATGGCTTTGGCTGCTCAGGGTTTTTATACAGAGGAAAGGGGTCAGGGGTCCTGCCCAGGAAAAGGTGGACCCAAGGTGGACGTCAGGCTCAGCAGGTCTGCCTCATTGGTCACTTCTGGCACAGTGTGTTGCTAGGTGACCTTGCTTCCTCTCCCTGCAGCCGCCCAAATTCAACTTGACAATATTGATGTAATTTCCTTCCTAGTTTGTGTTTTTGTTATGAAAGAATTTCTGTCAAAAAATGCTTTATGTGCATCAATTGACATGGTTTTTGTCTTCATTTTGTTAATGTGTTAAATTATATTTCTTTGAAATGATGAAAAACATCTTTAAGATACCTGAGACACGAATTACATTATATATAAAATCTTGGCAATCTGAATGTGTTTTGTGGTCATTGCATAAGAAATGAGCAATTATTTGATGTACTTTTTAAATTATATATAGCCTACATGAGTAAATTTAAAACCATAAGATTTATGAAACAAATTTTTGGGAAACAAATAACATTGAAAAAGGAAGTTTGCATGTGCATAGAATTCATAAATCAACATTTTTCATTTATCATTTTGTTCACTTACAACATTGAAAATTAGAATTTCCTTTTTATGACACTAGTAATTTTTTAATGTTATTTATATTATACTCATATATAAAAGTGATTACATTTTAACAATATTGAAGTATATTTCTTTTTTTAATAAGTGATACTTGGACTAGTATTTTTATTTTTGGTGATTGCTTTGTAAAACTTGTTGAAAGTAATAATATTGGGCTGGGGATATAGCTCAGTTGGTAGAGTGCTTGCCTTGCATGCACAAGGCACACACACACAAAAAAAATAGTAATTCCTGTGATTTTTGCATTTTGTTTTATATAATTATATCTAGGCATCAACCATTTTCTTTTACATATATATATTTATAAAAGAAATACACACACACATATATATGTATATATATATGTATGTATTTGTTTAGTTGTTGATGGATCTTTATCCTATTCATTTATTTATTTGTGGTGCTGAGAATTGAACCCAGTGCCACACACATGCTAGGCAAGTGCTCTATCATTGAGCCACAAACCCAGTCCCAACCATTTTCTTGTATAATGATAAACTCTTTCCTATTAGTCATTCTTGATCTAAACATGCTTTGTCCATCATTTCATTATGGCCACATAATTGCCTTCTGTATATCAAAGGATGATGCTGATAATAATTATTAATCAATAAATATAGATAACATTCACTGAAGGTTTATTTTTGACATGCATGGTCCAAGACTTTTCTTAGCCCTTATAAAAGTTCTGCAGTGTAGGTACTCTTGCCATTTCTATTTTATAGATGTGAATATTAGGGCAGGGAAATGTTAAGCAACTCACTGAAGGTCATGCAACTTGTCAGTGGCAGAGCAGGACAATGATTGATGATTTGAGCACAAGACATAATTTAAATCATCTATGTATTCCCACTTAGTCACTTAATAATTTCATTATTAACAGTTAAATGACTAAGCTTTTTCATTTAAATAAAATTTCAATATTACTTCTTACATGTTAAACATTCTTTTTTTTTTTTTCCAACTTGCAGGATGGGCAACCTGAAATTTTGTATACATTCTGGAATTCAGTTACTCAGGCACTTTCTTCTCAATTTCATACAGCAACAAATTGTAAGTTTACTCAAATCCACTTCAAAATTTTTAGTCACTTTAAAATTTGATGTGATTAAGTTTCTCTTTATTGGTTTACAAATTGTATTTTATTATTATTTTAAAATGCCTGGCTAATTTTTTTTTTAATACTTTTTTAGTTGTCAAGGGATCTTTGTTTTTTTTTATTTATTTATATGTGGTGCTAGGAATCGAACCCAGTGCCTTACACATGCTAGACGAGCGCTCTGTCACTGAGCCACAACTCCAGCCCTAATTGTTATTTCTCATAGGTGTTTAGTCAAGAACTGTTTAGTCATATAAACAGTTTCATAATTAATATTTAGAATAAAATTCTCTGATCCAATAAGTTAATTCTCCGTAATTCAAACATTGGAAGAACTCTGAATTTTTCTTATGTAGCGAGTATAAAGCAATTTATGTTGATGAATTAGTTCATGCTTTAGAATTATTTTAATTCATAACTAAATGATTTTAAAATTTAGAAACTTCACAGCTGTTTCCTTATTGTTAAAAATGAAAATTTAATTATAAACATGTAGATAAAATATCTGCACCATGAATTAAAAGTCGACCACTAGGCCCGGCATGGTGGCGCACGCCTGTAAATCAAGCGATTTGGGAGGCTGAGTCAGGAGGATCATGAGTTCAAAGTCAGCCTCAGCAACTTAGTGAGGCCCTTAGCAACTCAGTGAGACCCTGTCTCTAAATAAAATACAAAATAGGGCTGGGGATGTGGCTCAGTGGCCGAGTGTCCCTGAGTTCAATCCCTGGTTCAAAAAAAAAAAATTAAAAAAAAAAAAAGTAGACCACTATAATTTGATCCATAAAGCTTTATTCACTGTCTTGAAATAATGGCACAGGAGTAAAATATGAAAATTGGCCAATATAATTGTGTTTGTTTAATTATTAAAGATCAGAGCTTTATATATACCCAAGCTTTTTAAAAAAACTTTGAGGAGTTGGTGTGCAGTTCAATTTTTATTCACAAACATTTACTAAAAGGACCAATTGTTTGTTAAATATCAGTCACTGGGAACTCAGAGTTGAATAGACTATACTACTTGCCTTTCTACTTCTGTTTTGAATGAAGTGTGCAGCAAAAGTAATCCTAGAGAAGGTCTCTATTCATGTGTGGCCAAACAGAATGTAAGCAGAGAATTTGCTTGCACAAATCACCCTGCTCACCTTGGGAGTGAATACTGTGCATCTCCTTACATTTGGTTAGCTTTATTGACCTAAAATTTATATGGAGTAAAAATTAACCAGTTTTAAGCATAAGTTTTAGGGGTCTTGACAGATGCTCATATTGATATAATTGTCATCACAATTAAGATGTAGAATATTTTCATCAGCCATTTGCAATGGTACATGCCCATAATCCCAGTGACTCTGCTTTTTTTTTTTTTTTTTTTTTTTTTGAACCAGGGATTGAACTCAGGGACACTCAGCCACTGAGCCACATCCCCAGTCCTATTTTGTATTTTATTTAGAGACAGGGTCTCACTGAGTTGCTTCGGGCCTCACTAAGTTTCTGACTTAATCCCAGTGACTCTGGAGGCAAAGGCAGGAAGATTGCAAGCCTGAGGCCAGTTTTTGTAATTTAGAGAGATTCTCTCCAAAACAAAAGGAAGGCTGGGGATGGGATTCAGTGTAGAGTGCTTGCCAAACTTGTGTGAAGCCCAGCCTTCAATCCCCAACACTGCAAAAAGAAGGTGGACAAAGAAGTCTGGGTATATTGCTCAGTGATAAGGTCTGGGTTCAATTTCCAGTATTGCAAAGTTTCTGTAAAATTCTCCATACTTTTGCAGTTAATCTGCTCCTTCTTTTCCTCAGCTCCTGGCAATAATTGACTGACCTTTTAGCATTACAATTTAGCCTCTTGATTGTCTTAAAGCTGTAATGGTGAAGTATACCTAATTATTTTAAGAATCATTCATATTTTGGCCTATAGTTTTCCATTTCCTTTTAATTGTCGAGTAGTATTCCATTGTGTGAATATCTTCTATAATTTGTTTATTCATTTCCCAGTTGGGGAACAACTTGGTTTTTAGGGTTTTGGATTATTATGAATAAAGCTGCATTATTATTTACATAAAGGGCTATTTAAGCATACATCTTCACTATCTTTTGCAAATATGTCAAAATTACCTAATCACTTGGTTTAACTTTGGTTAATCACTAAGTTTAACTTTGCAGAAAGTCCCAAACTGTTTTCCAAAATAGATATGCAATTTTGCATTCCTGTCAACAATGTATGATTGTACCATTTGCTGTACATTCTTGTCAATCCATGATCTTGACAGTAATTTTAATTTTAACTATGTGTTTTTATAGTGTTCTTATTTCTAGTCTAAGGACTAATGGTGTTTTCTTAGTCCATCCAAGCCACTGTAACACAATATCACAAACTGGGTAGTTTATAAACATCAGAAATCCATGTCTCTTAGTTCTGAAGGCCAGTAAGTAATATTAAAGGTGCCATGAGATTTGTTACTTGGTAAGGGACAGTTTTGTTACCCTTTGTTTCTGGTGCCAGTGCGGAGTCCTGCTTCCTCAGGTGTTGAAGAATAATGCCAGAGAAGCAAACCGAGGCAAGTGCAGGGTGGAAAATAAAAGTTTTATTAAAGAAAAGTAAAAGCAGGCTCATTCCAGGTAGAAGAAGGGGACCCAAAGGCGGAATCCATGTGGCAAGTAAATCTTGTCCTTTTTATAAGTTTTACTCTCTTGTTCCCTTCCCCCCTCATTTCCTTCCTCCCTGTCTAGGCCAACTTTTGCAGGTGAGTTGGAAAGCTGAGAAGCAGATGGGCAAAGGGAGGGCCAAAGTTAACAGGTAATGTCCCAGCAGGTGTTAATTAGCAACTCTTTGCCTATAGTCCTCCATAAGGCCAGGTAAATCTGGTAATCAATTGGCTCCAGAGATCTCTGACATTCCATTATCAAGGGCAGCCTCCAACTTCCAGATGCAGGTGGTTTTCATGTCCTCCATTTTCTTGATTTGACCTGATTCCTTTTATTTCTACACTAACTGCCTATCCAGTTTTGGCTTCAGTTTTTTCTGCCTGACAGATGGTGCCTTCTCACTGTGTCCTCTTGTGCTCAAGGAGCATGTGTTGAAGGGGCAAGGACCTCATCACCTCACAAAGACCCCACCTCTTAATATTATCATGTTGTTGATTATGTTTCAACATATTCTTTTCCACATCAACATATTAATTTTGAGAGACACAGACATTTATACCATATTGATCACATTTGCAATTTGTATAACTTTTTTGTTAGGTGTTTGTACCACCTATTATGCTCCTGTTAAAAATTATATTTCTTGTCCTCATACTATTGAATCATAAGGAATCTTTATGTATTTAAGGTTCAAAGTGCTTTTTTATATGTATGTTTTACAAATATTTCCCCTTTATATGTAGTTTTCTTTCTATTAATAGTGATTTTCAAAGGACAAACTTTTTAAAAGATCTTTGACAAAACCTAATAATCAGGGGTAGGGTTGTGGCTCTAGTGGTAGGGTACTTGCCTAGCATGTGTGAGGCACTGGGTTCAATTCTTAGTTCCACATATAAATAAGTGGTTAAAAAGTAAAGGTCCATTGAGAACTTAAAAAGAATGCCTATTTTTTAAAAAAACCTAATCATCATATGTACCAATTTTTTAATTTGTTCTCCTTAGTTATACATGACAGTAGAATGCATTTTGACACATCTTATGTAAATGGAGTATAACTTCTCATTCTCCTGATTGTAAATGATTTAGAATCACACCAGTCATGTAATCATATATGAACACAGGGTAATGATTTCTGATTCATCCTACAACTCTTCCTAACCCCATATCTCTCCCCTCCCTTCACTCTGTGTACCTAATATAAAGTGATTCTGTTCTTCTCTAATCTCCCACTCCATTGTGAATTAGCATCCACATATCAAAAAACATTCAACCTTTGGTTTTTTGGGAATGGCTTATTTCACTTAGCATGATATTCTCTAGCTCTATCCATTTACCTGCAAATGCCATAATTTCATTCTTCTTTAAGATTGAGTAATATTCTGTTGTGTATATGTACCATACTTGTTGATCAAATTTATTTCTTTTTCAGTAAAGTGCCTGTTCAGTTCCTTAGCCCATTTATTGATTGTGTTATTTGTTTTTTGGTGTTGAGTTTTTTGGATTCTCTATATATCTGGGAGATTAGTGCTCTACTTGAGGTGCATGTGATAAAGATTTTCTCCCATTCTATAGGCTATCTCTTCATGTTATTATTTCCTTTGCTGAGAAGAAGCTTTTTAGTTTGAATTCATTCCATTTATCGATTTATTTATCTATTTATTTATTTATCGGTATTGAAATTTTTCACTATCTTTTTTTTTGCTTTTTAAAATTTTTTGATTCATTGTATACAGTCAATCAACTTTCATTTCTCTGGTTGTACATGAAGTAGAGTCACACCGTTTGTATAATCATACATGTACATAGCATAATGATGTTTGTCTCATTCTATTACTCTTCCTTCCCCCAACCCCTTCCTCAACCCTCATTTTCTTCTGCACAATCTGTCCTTCTTCCATTCTTACCATACTCCCTCCCTCCACCCCATTATGTATCATTATCCACTTATTAGAGAAATCATTCGGCCTTTGGATTTTTGGGGTTTGGCTTATTTCACTTAGCGTGATATTCTCCAACTCCATACATTTACCTGTGAATGCCATAATTTTATTCTCCTCTATGGCTAAATAATATATTCTGTGTATATATACCATAGTTTCTTTATCCATTCATGTATTGAAGGGCATCTAGGTTGGTTCCACAATCTAGCTATTGTGAATTGAGCTGCTATAAACATTGATGTGGCTGTGTCACTGTAGTATGATGATTTTAAGTTCTTTGGGTATATACCAAGGAGTGGGATAGCTGGGTCAAATGGTGGTTCCATGGATCAAGGACCTAGGAATCAGACCAGAGACCCTGCACTAATAGAAGAAAAAGTAGGTCCAAATCTTCAACATGTTGGCTTAGGACCAGACTTCCTTAACATGACCCCCAAAGCCCAAGAAATAAAAGCAGGAATCAATAAATGGGATAGATTCAAACCAGAAAGCTTTTTCTCAGCAAAGGAAACAATAATGTGAAGAGAGAACATACAGAATAGGATAAAATTTTTGCCCCAAGCACTTCCGATAGAGCACTAATCTCCAGAATTTATGAAGAACTCAAAAAACTTCACACCAAGAATACAAATAACCCAATCAATAAATGGGCTAAGGAATTGATCAGACACTTCACAGAAGAACTACAAGCAATCAACAGACATGTGAAAAAATGTTCAGCATCTCTAGTAATAAGAGAAATGCAAATGAAAACTACCCTAAGTTTTCATCTTGCCCCAATTAGAATGGTTATAAAAAATACAACAACAATAGGTGGTGGTGAGGATGTGGGGAAGAAGGCACACTCATACATTGCTGGTGGAGTTGCAAATTGGTGTGACCACCCTGGAAAGGAGTATGGAGATGCTTCACTATCTTTTTTTGGACAGTGATAAATATTAAAAAAAAATTTTTTTCATACCTGTATATAGGGTAATAGTGTGTCTCATTCTACCGTCCTTCCCATCCCCACTGCCCCACCCCTCCTTCACTCCCCTCTACATTATCCAAAGTTCCTTTATTCTTCCCTACCTACCCCCCACTATGGATCAGCACTGCCTTATCAGAGAAAACATTTGGCCTTTAGTTTTTTGAGATTGTCTTATTTCACTTAGCATGATCTCCATCTGTTTACCTGCAAATACCATCATTTCATTCTTCTTTAAGACTGAGTAATATTCAATTGTGTATATATACCAGAGTTTCTTTATCCATTCATCTGTTGAAAGGCATCTAAGTTGGTTCCATGGCTTAGCTATTGTGAATTGAGCAGCTGTAAACATTGATATGGCTGTGTCACTGTAGTATGCTGATTTTAAGTTCTTTGGGTATAAACCAAGGAGTGAAATTGCTGTATTCAATGGTGGTTCCATTCCAGGTTCTCTGAGAAATCGCAATATTGCTTTCCAAAGTGGTTGCACCAATCTGCAGTCCCGCCAACAATGTATGAGTGTACCATTTTTCCCACATCCTTGCCAACACTTACTGTTGCTTGTATTCTTGAAAGTTGCTGTTCTGACTGGAGTGAGATGAAATCTTAGAGTACTTTTGATTTGCATTTCTCTAATTGCAAGAGATATTGAATATTTTTTCATATGTTTGTTGATCCATTGTATTGCTTGTTCTGTGAAGTGTCTGTTCAGTTTCGTAGCCCACTTATTGACGGGTTATTTGTTTTGGCATTGAATTTTTTGAGTTCTTTATGTATCCTGGGGATTATTGCTCTATCTGAGGTGCATGTGGTAAAGATTTTCTCCCATTCTGTAGACTCTCTCTTCACATTATTGATTGTTTCCTTTGCTGAAAAGAAATTTTTTAGTTTGAATCCATCTCATGTAATGATTCTTGATTTTATTTCTTACACTTTGGGATTCTTGTTAAGGAAGTCAGAAGCTAAGCCAGTATGATGAAGATTTGATTCTTTTTCTTCTATTAGATGCAGGGTCTCTGTTCTAGTGCTTAGGTCTTTGATCCTCTTTTGAGTTTTGCACAGCGTGACAGATAGAGGTTTAATTTCATCTTCTTACATATGAATTTCTAATTTTCCCAGCACCATTGGTTGAAGAGGCTGTCTTTTCTCCATTGTATGTTTTTGGCACCTTTGTCTAGTATGAGACAACAGGATTTATGTAGATTTGTCTCTGCATCTTCTATTCTGAACCATTGGTCTGTGTGCCTGTTTTGGTGCCAGTACCAGCCGTTTTGGTGACTGTGGCTCTGTAGTGTACTTTACAGTCTACTACTGTGATGCCTCCTGCTTGACTCTTCTTGCTAAGGAGTGCTTTGGCTATTCTGGGTCTCTTACTTTTCCAAATGAATTTCGTGATTGCTTTTTCTAGTTCTATGAA
>JAJEJO010005295.1:78337-92561 GCA_020662805.1 Glaucomys volans | reverse complement strand
AATGCAATGAACTTTCCTCTGAGCACTGCCTTCATAGTGTCCCAGGAATTTTGATATGTTATACATATGTCCTCATTTATATCTAAATATTTTTTTGTTTCCTCCCTGTTTCCTTCTGCTGTCCATTCATCATTCAATAGCATGTTATTTGGTCTCCAGGTGTTGGAGTAGCTTCCATTTTTTATTTTATTGTTGATCTCTAGTTTTATTCTGTTATGATCTGATAGAATGCAGGGTAGTATCTCCATTTTTTTGTGTTTGCTTAGAGTTGGTTTTTGGATAAGATGTGTTCTGTTTTAAAGAAGGATCCTTGTGGTGCTGAGAAGAAAGTGTATTCACTCATTGATGGATGAAATATTCTCCATATGTCCATTAAATCCAAGCTGTTGATTGTTTTATTTAGCTCTATAATTTCTTTGTTTAGTTTTTGTTTGGAAGATCTCTCCAGTGGTAAGAGAGGTGTGTCACCCAGTATTATCGTTGTGGTATGTTTGATTCTTGAAATTGAGAAGGGTTTGTTTGATGTGTGTAGATGCTCCATTGTTTGGGGCATATATATTTATGATTGTTATGTCTGTTTATGTATTATTCCCTTAAGCAATATGAAATGTCTTTTATATCCCTTCTGACTAAGTTTGGTTTGACATCCACTTTATCTGATAAGAGGATGGAAACCCCTGCTTGTTCATGTAGTCCATGTGATTGATACACTTTTTTCCCCAACTTTTCACCTTCAGTCTATAGATGTCTTTTCCTAAGAGGTGAGTCTCTTGAATAATGTATACTGTTGGATCTTTTTTTTTAATACAATCTGCCAGTCTCTGTCTCTTGATTGATGAGTTTATGCCATTAACATTCAGGGTTTTTGTTGAGATATTGTTGGTATTCCTGAGCATTTTGGTTTATTTTTGGTATTTAACTTGACTTAGTTTCTCTTTTGATTGTCTTTTCCTTTAGTGTAGTAGTTTCTCACTTTGCTTGTCCTTCCTTCCTTCCTTCCTTCCTTCCTTTCTTTCTTTCTTTCTTTCTTTCTTTCTTTCTTTCTTTCTTTCTTTCTTTCTTTCTTTCATCATTTCCTCCTCATGGAATATTTTGCTGAGAATGTTCTGTAGCGCAGGCTTTCTAGTTGTGAATTCTTTTAACTTCTGTTTGTCATAGAAGGTTTTTATTTCATCTTCGGATCTGAAGTTTAATTTTGCTATATATATGATTCTTGGTTGGCATCCATTTTCTTTCAGAGCTTGGAATTCCAGGACCTCCTAGCTTTGAGGGTCTAGATGGAGAAATCAGCTGAGATTCAAATTGTTTTCCCCCTACATGTAATCTGATACTTTTCTCTTGAGGTCTTTAAATTCTATCTTTATTCTGTATGCTTGGTGTTTTCTTATAGTGTGCCTTTGTGCAGGTCTGCTGTAATTTTGTACATCTGTGGCCCTTGTTTGCCTCTTGTGTTTGATTTTCCATTTCATTCTTTAGATTTGGGAAAATTTCTGATAGTTTTATTGAGAAGCTTGTGCATTCTTTTAGTTTGTATCTCTGTGCCTTCCTGTATCCTGATAAATCTGAAGTTTGGTCTTTTCATGTTATGCCATAATTCTTGGAAGTTGCGTTCATGGTTTCTTCCCTTTTTCTCTGTGTGGTCAACTTTATTTTCAGGTTTATATATTTTGTCTTCATTGCCTGAGGTTCTTTCTTCCAAGTGATCTAGTCTGTTGGTGATACTTTCCCTTGAATTTTTAATTTGGTGTGTTGAGTCCTTTATTTCAAGGATTTCTCCTTCATTTATTTTCATAACCTCTATGTCTTTATTGAAGTAATCTTTCACTTCCTGTAATTTATCCTTACATCATATTGTCATGGATCAGTTTAGCCATATGCATTCTTAACTCCTTCTCTATCATTTCTTCTACTTTATTGTTAATGGATTCTATTATTGTAGCAACTTGGTTTTGTGGGGACATTTTGTTCTCCTGTTTTTTCATGTTGTCATGTGTCTTCCCATCTAGTAGTGTGGACCTGAGTTAGTACAGTTTCTACTCCGTACACAGTGTCCCTGAAGGTTTCTGTTACCTCAGCTTTAAGGGGGAGATCAATATTAATAGCACCCAATGCATAAAATATACAGCTTCAAATCAAATAACTCTTAGTAAGTCATCAGGCACTTTTCTCCCAGGCAGTACTGAGGGCTGATTGATGGGGCTTATTGCCTGTCACAGAGAGTTGTTCTGTGTCAGGCAGATCAGGAGTAGGCCTGAGAGCTTCGGGCTGGCCATGTTGCTGTGAGTACTAGGCTGGGTTGGTGGCTAGGGTGGGGTTGGAAGACTGCAGAATAGGTTGCTGGACTTGATAAGAACAATTAGAGGAGTAAATGTTTATTTGGACCTCATGGTTTTAGAAATCATAGACCATGCATGGCCAATTCCATCCCTTTCATCTTGAGGTGAGGTGGAACATCATGGCAGAAGGATGCAGAGGAAGAAAGCAACTCTGATATGATGGATAGGAAACAGAGACAGTTCCTCTCACCAGGAACAAAATATGTACTCCAACGGCATGGCCGTAGTGACCTACCTCCAGTCACATCCTACCTGCCTGCCACCCATTTATTCCATTCAAGTAGATTAAGGCATTGATGAGGTTAAGGATATCATTTTTGCAATATTTCACACATGAGCTTTTGTGAGACACCTCATATTCAAACCTTAACACTCCCTTTCTTGCTTCCTTCCCCTTCCCTTCTTTGTCTTTGCATTATTATAGTACATTATATCTCTGGTACTGTATGGAATAGGGAGTTGACATTTTTGCATTATTTACCATCTTAGAAAACATTTAGCAAGCATTCAGTATGATGCTAATTACAGGTTTTTCAGTGAAGCCCTTCATCCAATTTAGGGAGTTTCTTTGTATTTCTAATTTGTTCAGAATTTTTTTTTTTAAAATTCTTTTTTTTTTGCGGAGGGGGGGGGCGTTACCAGGGAATGAATCCAGTGGATTTTAACCTCTAAGCCACATCCCCAGCAGTTTTTAAAATATTTATTTAGAGACAGGGCCTCAATAAGTTTTCTTTCATTTCTTTTCTTTTTTCTTATTTTGAGACAGAATATCCTAGTTGCCCAGGTTGGCCTCAAACTTGCATTCTTTTACCTTGGTCTCCCTAGAAGCTGGTTTTACAGGCATGTATTGCTGCACCTGGCTAAATATGCATTTTTAGAGTTTGATATGTTTATTTGAAATTTTAAAATAAGGAGATGATTTTAGGAGGCTATATTTTCAAATCAGATACAGCATTGGAAGTTAAGCATACAAAGCATCCCTAATAAGACAATGTAAAGTCCTAAATGCTCCAAAATCTGTAACTTTTTGAGCACCTGATGTGACTTCACAAGTAGCAAATTCTACTACTGAGTTCATGTGATGAGTCACAATCAAAACACAGACTCACTAAAAATATTATAAAAAATTGCCTTTAAGACCAAATAGTCTTGTGCAGGCCTCTGGGCTTAGCTACTATGGAGGCTGGTGGGTGGATCACAATTTTCAGGTCAGCCTGGGCAATTTAGCAAGATCCTATCTCAGATTAAGAAAGATATTTCTTTCTTTCCTAATCTGAGGCGCAGTGGCAGACCTGTAATCCCAGTATTTTGGAATACTAAGGTAGGAGTATCTATATATATGAAGTGTAGGTGTATTTAGTGTCACTATCATTTACTTTTCTTTGGTCCTCTGCTTTTTTTACTTTCCTTAACCATTACAAGCTGCAATACTCTCCACCTATCTTCCTATTTCCTAGTCTGTTCACTCTCAAAAACCAGCTTTTTTTTTTGAGTCATCAGGACAATTAACTATCATTCACAAATTCTGCCCTATATCTTCCTTTCAGATTAGACCCACCTCCCTTTGAGCCTTGTCTAGTATCTCATCCTCTTCAAGTCCATCCTACCTACTTACTGCTTTCTACGCCTGCCTGCCTTTCTCTATTTCTCTCTTTGTCCTTTCATCCTTTTTTCTCCCCCTTTCTCCTAGCAATATCATTCATACTTCTTTTTTCTTCTTGTCTGTCTCCTTCCCTTTTGATCTCATTTATGCAAGGGAAATTCAGGTTGTCCCATCACGTAAAAACTAAAAACAGTAGGATTACCCTTTAGTTACTGTCTCCTCTCCCCTGGTGTGCTGTGTGTGTGTGTGTCCGTCTGTCTGTCTGTCTCTCTCTCTTTCTCTCCTCCATATCTCTCTTTTTATACAAATTTCTCAAAAGGATAGTTTACAATTTTTGTCTTTATTTTTAAACTGTTGATTTCTCCACTAGGTAATATGGCTACTTCCCACCATCCTGATAAAATTGTTCTTATTAAGGTAAACAGTGACCTACTTCTTAATTGCCTAATACAGTATAAATTTTTCAGTTTTTGTTTTATAGGGCCTATCTAGCTTGTATAGTCAATGAAACTAAGACAGAGTATAATCTTTTTTAGGCAGATATCCTCATTTTTATTTCACATTCAGAATAGTCTGTTATTTCTGATCACATTGTTACTTTAATAACTTCCTTTGGGAGGACTCCGAAGTAAGTTATTTGTTAAGTGACTTCCCTTTATATAGGATGTAAAGTCCCTGAAGTGTACTGTAGTACTTCTTAAAATTAGACAGGCTGTGTTAAGAAATGCAACCACCTGCAAAGTTGATGATTACATACAATGTAAACGACTGTCTAAGTAATATTTTGGCAGAATGTATCTAAAAGGGAATTTTCCTAGTTAGGAATATGTCTTTCACATTATACATGTGCACGCTTAGTAAAGAGAAGTTCTACTAGAAGTTAAAAATCAGGAGTTTGAGTAAGAATAAATTTATTCAAAAAGTAAACCTGAATTTTTTACCACAAATTTTCAAAATAGCTCTTCTATGAAATCTGTCATTTTAATTATTCCTAGGTCATGGTGTTTCCAAAATGACTTCTCAGCCTTTTTTCTGTTATTTTGTTATTGTATTTTCCAAAGAATAATAACTCAGCAACTTGTTGGATTATAATGCATATTTTCAAGTCTGAATAGGAACAAGCAAATAAATATCATATTTATTCATTTTGAACTCTTTGAAATGAAAACACAATTTTTCATTGTAATTGGATTATTTTCCCAGAATGTCTCATCATAAATAAGTGTTTTATTTTTCTCTGTAGCTCTTATCAATTTCTAATATATCCTATTATTTATTTATCTATCCTGTGTGATCACCCCTCCCCCAACATCCACACCATGGAATGTAAGCTCCATAGGACAGGGAATGCTGCTTTGGTCCTGGCAACATCCTCCATTGCTAAAAGAGTACCTGACACACAGTAGGTTTTCAGTAACTGCTGATTGTCAGGAAGTAAAAAAAAGAGAAACAAATAAAAAAAGAAAGGATGCAGTGTCATTTTATGAAAACTTAAGTACTTAAAAACTCTTTTGGGACTGGGGGCATAACTCAATAGGAGAGCATTTTAGCATATTGTATGGCCCTGGGTTCCATTTCCAAGAATGCATAAAACAAAAAAATGTTTTTGAAATATTCTTGAAAAATCTTTCAAGTAAAACTTTTTGGGCTTTTTTCATTTTTTTTTCCTTTTGAATGTTTATAATTCCTTGTGCAATATTAGTCTCTTAAAACTCTTAAGCAACTCAAGGAAATTGTTCACACAATTAGGAGAGCAAATATAGTATATCTGTAATACTTTGAAAATCAAGTGTGGATAAAAGAAATACTAAGGTGATTCATATGTTTCAAGCTTATAGAAGTATTGTGCATGGCCTGGTGGAAACACACCTGTGATTCCAGCAACTAAGGAGGCTGAGGCAGGAGGGTCATAAGTTCCAGGCCAGCCTCAGAAATTTAGTGAGACCCTTAGCTAACTGTGTCTCAAAATTTAAAAAGAGAACTGAAGGAGAATGAAGATGACGAATTAGAGGAAGGATATAATTCTCAATAGTTTCCTGGCAAATGACTTACAAATGGGAAGATAGCTCCTCAGTGAGGTGTGTAACTAAGGGAACTCACTGGAACTTAATACTGGATTGTAAAAGAAACCATGGAGACACAGGAGGTCAGAAACTTCCAATATGATATAAGAATATGTTAGAGATTCTCCAATTTGACTATAGTGGTAGAAGCTGAGGGAATGGGGAGCAGAGGCAGAGTGAGAAGACAGAATGACCAAATTAAGAAAAATTGGCTTGGGGAGATCTGTGGATTAGAGAGGAAGGCTGAAGATAATGGACACAGTGATGGGGGAAACAGTTCAGCAAAAGCAAACCAAAAATAGCTCCCCCAAGGGTGGATAGTTCAGATAGGTCAATGGGAACTGGGATCACTGCAGAAAGCAGTCATGGGAGGAAACTGCTCCTGGGTACAGGAACCAGCAGCCATGTTGCACTGGAACCATCTTTAAGTGCTGTGCAGCTATGAGCAGAGGCAGGAGATGGGGAACTCATCAAGGAAGTTACTAGTAGTTGCCTATTATAATTCCTAGAATGTTCCCAAACCAGTGACTAAAACAGGCACAAAGAAAATTGCACCTGGACCATACGGGCTCTGGATATGAAGTGGGAGAAAGCTCCCTTTGTTGGTGCCCCCATAAGAGGTATTGGGAAGTCACCAGCTATACTCCATCTACACTCCATCTACACTCCATAGCTCATACCAGGTAATTCATATTCATAGCACTGAAGGTGAAACTTGTGGAGTTTATTCCCTATGCGCTAAATGTCGATTTTACTTGAGGCCCTAGAGATCCAGATACCCTGCAGAGACTGGCATCTTCCCAACAATAAGGGGTGTGTATCATATCTCACATACTCACTGACAGAGTTCCAAAGTTCAGCCAAGACTAAAGCCCAACTGCTGGAACTTCCAATTTAGAACTCTATACCACCCCTATTATATAAATACATAATTTGTCAACATTCCACAGTCTATCCCAACCTATACTGGGAGACTAGACATTGAGATCTATTACAACCAACTTTGCCTCCTAGACACAATGGTTGACAGCTAAGGAACACAAGCCCTGGACCCAGCCCTTGACTCAGCTCTTGATTCAAGGGTTACAAAGCCTAATATGAAGAATGAAATCCCATCCCTACCAACAGTCTTGACCACCTCAGTGGAAACAAGTCCTTTATTTCTCATTAAGATTCTTTCTTTTTTTATTATTTTGTTTTTCTTATCTCTTTTTTTCCTTTTTCTCCATATTCCCATTTTTAATATATTTTTAGTTTTAACTCTTGTTTTTTAAAAATTTTAACTCAAATTTTTTAAAATATCATTTCACTGTATTTTATTATTTTTTACTTCTTTCCATTCTACAAGATTGTATGCGGGTGTGCATGTTCTCACTGTGCAGATAAATTTGAAAATGTGTTTGTGTATTTTTTTATACATATATATATACATACTATATATACAGACATGCACACATATATGTAATATATACTTTCATGTGATTTAAGTTTTACTTTCTTCTGTATCCGTTTATTTAGCTTTGATTTGACATAGGTGGGTATAATTACATATGGGTTTATATTCCTTTTTTGTCTTATAAAACTATGATTGATTTAATATTAAAATTTCATATAAGAATTTGAAAACATTCACAATAAAATTTGGTATGCATTAATTGAGGAAAAATCATAGAAAAGTATAAAAATGATGGAATTTCCTTAACATGATAAAGGACATTGACAACTATCTAGAGTAAATATCCTTCCTTAGACAGAAATGTTGAAATCCCTTTAAGATCAGAATGATAACCAGTCCATTTTTTTTGCCCCTGTTTCACTCTCTCTCGAGGTGCTTATCATTGCAGTAACAAAAGAAAAAGTAATGAAACTCACAATTCGTAGGCAAGATAATACTATTCATAGAATATATCAAAAACCTACAAATATTTCCTTAGATTTATAGTTTAGCAAATATCCTGGACATAAAAATAACTAGTTTGCCTAGTTTATTTCAACAGAATATCACATAATGCTTGATAAGTCTGATTTTATGAAAAAATTATTTTTCTTCCTCACATTTTTTTCTCCTTCCAAAGACCCCCTTGGACTTTCTCCCATCTTTTGCTCTTTTTTTGTTTTATTTTGGGTCAGCAGACCACACACAAATCCAGATGCTTCCCCTATGGATTCCAAACAACTCAGGTACTTCTACATATTAAAGTGGTTTCTATAATGTATTAGTCAGGGTTCTCCAGAGGAACAGAATCAATAGGAAATCTGATTATAAAAAGGGGATTAGATTGGCTTACACAACCAGAAGCTGGATAGTCCACAATGGCCATCTGCAGGCTGGAGAGTTGGAGGAACCAGTAACTGTTCAGTCTAAGATACTGATACTTCAGAAAAAGAGGGATCAATGATGCTACCCCAGTCTGAGACTAAAGACTTCTGGAAACTCCCTGGAGAATCCCTGGCAGGGTCACACTTCAGAAGAGTGAGGGAGTGAGAGACGTAACCAGAAAGACCAGGTTTCTGTAGTTCTCTAACATCACATATATGTATAAATTCTGCTATACAGGGTCCAGGTATTCCCATTTCTCCCGAGCAATCAGTGGCCACATCCCTGAATGTTAATGGTTCCATTGCCTGGATTTCCTTCTCCCTGAAGCTCCCCCTGTGTAGCACAGAAACCTGAGGCTCTTGAGCATAGGAGAATAAGCCCAGATATGGACCCAAGATTGGTGGACTCTAGAAACAAAGGTGGCACCAGATTGCAGGAATTTGTGTTCTTTTGATCTTACATTTGCTTCTATGTTGGCACCTTGGTTTTTGTTCTCTCATTGCCCCTTCTTCTATCCCTTCCCCCATTACCAGCCAGATTTTCCTTTTCCCTCTTTTTCTCTTTCATTTTTAATTAGTTTTGGTTAATTTTGTATTCCTTGGTCATTACAACCAACATCTGGTAATCTATTTCCTGCCTCTTGTTCATTTGTTTTTAACTATTTGAAACTTTTTCTTCCTTTCTTACCCTATTTCCACATAACAATCTGTAATCCCCCTAAATAATAAATTGTGTAGTTTATATAAAACCTACCACATTCATGTTGTGATTATTAATACAATGAGCAAAGTAGTAGACACCTGCTGTTTAATGCCTGATCTATTCATAATTTTTTAAAATTGTTGGTGCTGATGTTAAATTCTGACCACTCCATTCTGCAGGTAGCAGTTAGTGTTAGACACTAGACATTTATCTTAAGGCTGTACATCTGTTGCTAACATTAGTGCTATTCCTGGTTCCTCCCTTCCTCTAAGGCACATTGGGGTGGGGGGTGGCTGGAAAGTGATTGGGACACTTTAACTTCACAGAGTAGAGATCCTGTTTCAGAGCAATATTCACACATCATCCAGGTAACAGGAAATCTCACCCAACACATGATCTAGTCCCACCTGAGCCTCAATCTTACTTCATCACTTAGAATTAGAGAGACAAAATCCCCAAACCAAAACAAAATCTGAGAAAACAAAATTTAAGCAAAAATTAATTGGAAGGAACTAAAAAGGTCATTACCAGGGAACAATTAAGTAAAAAGATATAGCAATTATAAATATATATGCCCTAAGTGTCAGTGTACTTAATACTTATTGACATTAAATTTCAGATAGACATCAATACAATAATACTGTTACTTTAGCACATTTTTACCACCAATAGACAGGTCATCCAAATATAATAAGAGTAAGGATATTAGCCAGGTGCAGTGGTGCACACCTGGAATCCCAGTAACTCCGGAGGCTGAGGCAGGAGGATTGCAAGTTCAAGGGCAGCCTCAGCAACTTAGCCTAAGCAATATAGCAAGACCATGTCTCAAAATTTAAGAAGATCTGGAGATGTAGCTCAGTGATAAATCGCCCATGGATTCAAACAGCAGTCCAATAAAAAAAAAAAGCTCAACTTAAATAATACTATAAATCAAGTAGACCTCATATACATCTATAGAATATTTCATCCCCAAACATTGAATTTACCTTCTTTTCAGCAGTTCATGGAAACTTTCCCCAAATATACTATGTTCTAAGTCACAACGTGCTAGCAAACCAAAAAACAATTGATGTATCCCATGATCCCATGCATCCTATCAGTTTATAATAGAATTATCAATATAATAATAATAATAGAAACTGCATAAACAAATGGAGAATAAATTCTCCATTTTAAAAGTGAGAATGAATCATAGATAAAAAGAGAGAAACCCAAGAATTGTTTAGAAAGAAATGAGAACAGAGATAAAACATATCAAAGTCTCTGGGACAGTATGAAAGTAGTCTAAGAAAAAAATTTATAACATTAAGAGCGTACATTATAAAAAAACAGAGATTCTAAATAAAGCTTATGCTCCACCTTATGGCCTTAGAAAAGTAAGAACAAACTAATTCCCCAATTGGTAGAAGATAGGGAATAATAAAGATTAAAGCCAAAATTAATGAAAAGGAGAATTAAAAAACAACACACAGGATGAGTGAAACGAAGAGTTGTTTCTTTGTAAGGGTAAATAAGAGTTGATAAGAAAGAGAGAAAGGCCCACATAAAATTAGAGATGAAAAAGGAGATATCCCACAGACAATCCTGAAATCCAGAGGATCATTAGAAACTATTGTGAAAATTTATACTCTGATAAACCGAACAATCTAGAAGACATTGACAAATTTCCAGGTTCATGTGACCTGACCAAATTGAGTCAGGAAGATAAAGATAACGAAAACCTAAAAACACCAATCAAGTAATGAAGTTGAAACAGCAATTAAAAGCCTTCCAACAAAGAAAAACCTAAGACCAGAAAGATTCTCAGCAGAGTTCTACCAGACCTTTATAGAAGAGCTAACACACTCTTAAATCATTCCATGAAATTGAAGGGTATGGAACACTCCCAAATAAATTCTATGAAGCCATTATAACTCTAATACCAAAACCAAATGAGGACACATCAAGGAAATAAAACTACAAACCAATATCATTGATGAACACAGATGCAAAAATTCTTAGTAAACTTTTGGCAAATTATATTCAAAAACATATCAATAGAGACTGTCGTCCTTCAGTGGTAGACGACATGCCTAGCACATGTAAGCCACTGTGCAATCCTCAGCACCACATACAAAATAAACAAAGGTATCGTGCCCATGTATAATTAAAAAATATTTTAAAAACACATCAAGAAAAGAATATACCATAATCAATCCCAGGAATGTTTAACATATGCAAATCAATAAAAATAATTCATCACTTAAATAGAATTAAGAACAAGAATCATGATGATCTCAATAGATGCAGAAAAAGGTCTTGGATTAAATCCATCAAAAAAGTAAAGAATGGAGTTGCCTCAGACTCAGCCCACATACACATTCTAGGTTCCTGCTGCCTCCTCCCTCCCAGTCTGTCTCAGGGGAAGCACAGTATGTGGCCATGAACCTGCTATTTTTACAAGGGAAAACAATAAAGAAGACTGCGCAGTGTCTCCTGGGCGGTCTGACCTGGAGGGGCTGGAGTCTCCAGCTCCGCAGTAAGTTTGGACCCTTTGGCGCCATTTTGCGGCTTCCCTGGCAGAGAGCAACCATCTGGGACTTCCTGAGCCCGCAGAGCCGAGCTCCGGTCTTCCCCGCCACTGCGCAACATCTCCTGGGCAGTCTGGCCTGGAGGAGCTGGAGTCTCTGGCTCCGGTGGATGCCTCTGACAGAAGCATTGATCATTCCCAAACTGGAGGAAGTAGAACAGCAGCTTTCTTGGGTCACCGCTTGATCAAGCACCTCTCAAACATCAGAGGGGAAGATACATGAGCAACATGAGAAAACACGGGAAAAAAGTGTCCCAAACAAATCTAGATAATATATCAAGAGAACCCAAAGACAGCATGGTAGAAGGAATGACAGAAAGGGAGTTCAGAATGTTCATAATTAAAATGATACAAGAAGAGAATGATGTGATGAGAGAGCAGATTCAGGCTATGAGTAATCAGCTAATAGAGCAATTGCAGGAAGCAAAAAAAAATCATTTCAATAAAGAGATAGAAGTTCTGAGAAAAGAAACAAACAGAAATCCTTGAAGGAAACAAGGAAATGAAGGTAACAATCAACCAAGTTAAAAACTCAATAGAAAGCATAATTAACAGAATAGATCACTTGGAAGACAGAACCTCAGACAATGAAGACAAAATGTTTAATCTTGAAAACAAAGTCGAACAAACAGAGAAGATGGTTAGGAATCATGAACGAAACCTCCAAGAAATATGGGACATCATGAAAAGACCAAATTTAAGAGTTATGGGATTTAGGAAGGCACAGAGATACAAACCAAGGGTATGAATAATCTGTTCAATGAAATAATATCAGAAAATTTCCCAAATATGAAGAATGAGATGGAAAATCAATCATAAGAGGCTTACAGGACACCAAACACACAGAATTACAACAGATCCACACCAAGGCACATTATAATGAAAATACCTAACATACAAAACAAAGAGAATTTTAAAGGCGGCGAGAGAAAAACATCAGATTACCTACAGGGGGAAACCAATACGGATATTAGCAGATTTCTCAGCCCAGACCCTAATAGCAAGAAGGGCCTGGAACAACATATTTCAAGCTCTGAAAGAAAACGGATGCCAACCAAGAATCTTATACCCAGCAAAACTTACCTTCAGATTTGATGACGAAATAAAATCCTTCCATGATAAACAAAAACTTAAAGAATTCACAAAGAGAAAGCCTGCCCTACAGAACATTCTCAACAAAATATTCGAAGAGGAAAAAATGAAAAACAACAATCGCAACCAACATGGGGAGGAATTACCCTAAAGAAAGAGTCAAACAAAGGAGAAATGAAGTTAAGCTAAAAACCCCAAAAAAGCTAAAATGACAGGAAATACAAGTCATATCTCAATAATAACCCTGAATGTAAATGGCCTAAACTCATCAATCAAAAGACATAGACTGGCAGATTGGATTAAAAAGAAAGACCCAACAATATGCTGCCTTCAAGAGACTCATCTCATAGAAAAACATGCCCAAGGCTAAAGGTGAAAGGTTGGGGAAAAACATACCATGCATATGGACTGAGCAAAAAAGCAGGAGTTTCCATCCACATTTCAGAAAAAGCAGACTTCAAGCCAAAGTTAGTCAAAAGGGATAAAGAAGGACATTTCATACTGCTTAAAGGAAGCATAAATCAGCAAGACATAACAATCATAAATATTTATGTACCAAACAATGGTGCATCCACGTACGTCAATCAGACCCTTCTCAATTTCAGGAACCAAATAGACCAAAACACAATAATTCTGGGGGACTTTAACACTCCTCTCTAACCGTTGGACAGATCTTCCAAGCAAAAATTGAACAAAGAAACCATAGGACTCAATGACACAATCATTAATTTGGACTTAACAGACATATATAGAATATTCCATCCATCAAAAAGCGAATACACTTTCTTCTCAGCAGCTGATGGTTCCTTCTCTAAAATAGACCATATCTTATGCCACAAAGCTACTCTTAGCAAATACAAAAACATAGAGATACTACCTTGTATACTATCAGACCATAATGGAATGAAATTAGATATCAATGATAAAGTTAGAAACAGAAACTACTCCAAGACCTGGAGATTAAATAATATGCTATTGAATGATGCATGGATAACAGAAGACATTACGGGGGAACTTAAAAGATTCTTAGAGGTCAACGAGAACAAAGATACAACATATCAAAATCTCTGGGACACTATGAAAGCAGTGCTAAGAGGAAAATTCATTGCATGGAGTGCTTTTAATAAAAGAATGAAAAGTCAACAAATTAATGATCTCACACTACAGCTCAAAGCCCTAGAAAAAGAGGAACAGATCATCACCAAAAGTAGTAGAAGACAGGAAATAATCAAAATTAGAGCTGAAATCAATGAAATTGAAACAAAAGAAACAATTCAAAAAATTGACAAAACAAAGAGTTGGTTCTTTGAAAAAATAAACAAAATTGATAAACCCTTAGCCACGCTAATGAAGAAAAGGAGAGAGATACTACAAATTACTAAAATTCGTGATGGAAATGCAAATATTACAACAGACACAAGTCCAAAACATAATAAGAAGCTACTTTGAAAATTTATACTCCAACAAAATAGAAAACCTGGAAGACATCAATAGGTTCCTAGAGGCATATGAGCCACCCAAACTGAATCTGGAGGACAT
>JAJEJO010005295.1:57502-73337 GCA_020662805.1 Glaucomys volans | reverse complement strand
GATTAATTCACTGATTGGATTAAGACTCTCATAACCCGGTCATTTCACCTCTGAATGTTTTTGCATTGTCTCACAAATGAGCTTTTGGGGAATACCTCATATCTAAACCATAAGAGCAAGTTACATGATACATTTCTTAAAACTTAATTACAACCTAAACACATGCACACTTTTAGTAGAAAAACCTCACACCCTCATTTGGAGTACCTTTTAGTATTTTCATCCCTGCAGTTGAAACCTTTTACTTCTGTGAAATTAAGCTTGTAAGTCACATTCTAAGTATCCCAGAGAACATATCGAAGAAAGCTTACAGTTTGAAATACTGAAAGTTTATATAACTGCATGAAAGTAAGAAAGCGTATACTTATTTGGCAGGATGCGCTTAATTATGTTGTTTTCTGTTTAAAGTTCTTAAATGATTCCCCATTACTCTATTTAAAAATCATTTGAATATCATAGACCTAAATGAATTTTTCAAATCTCAACATATCTACATAAAAACTAAGATCATGAACAGCATCAATATAAGAAACAGCATAGTACCTCTATCTCAGAAGTAAAAAAGGCAAGAAGAATCCACTTGCCATAGAGCTCTGGAATCCTTATCCTTTGGCATTTTATAAGCTATATCACCATTATGCATGCAATGGACCAATATCTTTAAGATCCAACAAATATTCTCTTTATACTGATTTTATTTCACAGATAAAGGAAAGCTATTCTTCCCACCTTTTCCTCACCTTATCTCTGTCCAAAATGCCAACTTGAACAAAGCCAATAATTCTGTACAACTTTGTAACAAAGTGATTAGCTGGGAACAAAAGAAATGACAGGAAAAACCCTGTAGAAATACATCAATATTTAGTTTGGAGAGAAAGCATCACATATATTTTAATGAATTGGGATAAAGTTAAATTCAAGTATTTTCTTGAGAACGATATAGTGAACACAAACTAGTAACTTCTTACCGCATTCAGTGCTAGAGAAAAAGAAAATAAGGTACTGTAATAGAGGCGGTTGTAAGAGAGAAACAGAGCACATGGATTACTTTTATCCTCTCATGCCACGTGGAATTAGCTCAAGGTTTGGGATAGACCTGAGCCTATGAAGTTTTAAAACGATAGGGGCTCTTAATTGCAATTAAAGAAGATAGAGGAAAGGAAGTCAACTCAAGGACAGACTTTCTTAATCAGAGGTTGTTTTTCATCAGATCTATTACTTGGAAAAAAATGTACATAAAGTTATCTTCTAAGTTGTAAAGTATTTTAATAGCAAGTAAGCTGATGAGTTTCATCTCCTTGTTAATACTTGTGTTGTAGTCACTAGTAAATAATGAAAAATTAGAATAGCTTATAAGGTTGGAATCTGAATAGTAAATTCCCAAGAAATTGGGAATGGATAACCTGTCATTTTCTGTCTATGATTTATGTGGTATTAAGATATATGGCTGGGTATGGTGGCACATGCCTGTAATTTCAGCAGCTCAGAAGACTGAGGCAGGAGGATCACAAGTTTGAGGCCAGCCCCAAACACTTCGCAAGACTGTGTCAAAATAAAAAATAAAAAGGACTGGAGTTGTGGCTCAATGGTAGAGTGCCCCTGGATTTAATCCTTAGCACTGAAAAACAGGGGGTGCAGAGAAGGAGAGAAAGTGAGCACAGTGTTCAGTAAAAAGAGAAAACATTTTGTCATTCAAGCAATGTTTACTTTATTCCAATCATTCCAGGTGTTGTGCTAGGTAGCTAATTGTGGATTGAGGAAAACAGGAATTGTCTTTGTCCTCATGGCCTTAATAGTCAAGCTGAAGAAACAAGTTACTTTCAACAAATATGGTCAGAAATGGTAGTTAATGCAAAGATGGCAGAAAACAGATTGTTACAAGAGAATAGCCAAGGAATATTATTTATTTGGGGGAGTTCAAGGACTGTAAAGGTTTTGAGACTTTTATCTTTAAAAGGCTAATCTGCCATGGTTTTACTAAATGTTGTCAGAAGGCAAGAGTCTCCTGGGTTAGAGAAAAACAGCTTCATTACTCACAGAACAGCATGCAGCATGAGCATTAGCATATTATTTTGCTTTCCCATGCCTCCAGATGTCATGGGAAGACATGATATGGACTCATGGGAATGGTATGTGTGTTGTGAGATTGCATAGCTGATAAAGAACCTTGAGCTTGGAGAAACTACCCCTCTTGTACTGAGTAGTAAGCAAGCCAGCTTGCAGTCTGCAGAAAGATGTTACCTTATTTCTCATGGTTTCTTACTTCAAATAATGAAGTAACAATCGACTTGTATTATTGGCATGCTATGCAAGAATATGTAGGGATACTCAGGGATCATGTCACATTGCTTCTTCTTCTGCAGAGAAGGAAGGCCAAAGAAGTTATCTCTGAGGTAATTTTTATGTACCTTCAGTGGGGTGAAATTGGCATATAATAAACTACACATAAAGTGTACAGTTTGATAAGCTTTGCACATATACAGCCCATCATACCATCAAAACAGACCATATCAATGAACATATCCATCACTCTCCCCCAATTTTTTGTTTGTTTCCCATTGTAATTCCTTTCCCCCCATCATCTCCCTCCACCTACCCAGGCAAACAGTCATCTGCTTTTCAACATTGTGTGTTTTTGTATCCTAGAATTCTATATAAACTGAATGATACAGCTTATATTATATATTGTTATTTGTACTCTTGCATGCACTTGTTTTTATTGAGGTTCAAACATATTGTATTGTGTTCTTAGTACTTGATAGTATTCCATTATGTGGACATATTATAGTGTGTTTACACATTCTCATGTGGATGACCTTAGGTTTTTTCTGATTCTTTTAAAAATGCTTTGAATGTTCACAAATGTGTCTTTATATGGACGTATACTATTACTTCTGTTGGATAAATATCAGGGAATGGGATGGTATAGCTAACTATATGGTAGGTATATATTTAACATTTGAAAGAAATACCAAACTATTGCAAAATGATTATACAATTTGTCTTTTCCACCAAAAGTATGTTTTCACCAATATCTAACAGTCATTGTTTTTTTTTCGTTTGTCTTTTTAATTTTGGCTGTTTGAACAGTTATGATGTTTCATTTTAGTTTTAAGTTGCATTTTCATTTTGGTGAAAGATATTGTGTATTTTTTCATGTTCTTATTTGCCAGTCATATACCTTCTTCAATAAAAGTCCCATTTAAAACATTAGATTGCTTATTACTGAGATACGAGAGATATTTACATAGTCTTGGTACAAATACTTTATCTACTTGTTATTGTTTTAGTAGTTGGTGTCTTTGAAGGAATTTGTGCATTTCATGAAAGATTCCTAATTTACTGGCATAGTTCTTCAAAATTCCCTTAATATCTCTATTTTTCTCTTGTTTTTCTGTTTTAATTGATATCTGTACAGATATTGCAGATATTTACTTTCTTCTATTTTTCTTTGGTGTTTCTTTTCTTTTTTTCTTTTCTTTCTTTCTTTCTTTTTTTCTTTCTTTTTTTTTTTTTTTTTTTTTTTTTTGGTGTGTGTGTGTGTGGTCCTGGGGATTGAACCCAGGGCCTTGTGCAGATGAGGCAAGCACTTTACCAGCTGAGCTATATCTCCAACCCTTCTTTTTTTTTGCCCCTTTTTCCTAAAATGTTCTTCAAATGGAAGCTTAAGTCATTGATTGGAGACCTTTCTTCTTTTCAAATGTGCATGCCTATATAAATTCTCCCCTCAGGTATTCCTTACTTCTGATAGGCCACAGATTTTGCTCTGTTTTATTATAATTTTAATTCAGTTCAAAATATATTCTAATTTGTTTAGTTCTCCCTTCCTCTCCCCCCCCTCAATCTTGGCTTATGTTTCAAATATGTGAGAATTTTGGGGTATCTTTTCGTTATTCATTTCTAATCAACACTATTTTGTTTAAAGAACATATATTTTGTTTTAAAACCCAAGTAGTGTCAATCATGGCATATATTTCACATATTTTGAAGAAAATGTGTTTTTGATGTTTTGGAAGAAATATTTTATAAATGCACAATGAGTCAATTGGGTTTTAGTTTTGTTCAGTTTTCTATATTCTGATTTTCTATGTACTTGTTTCATCAGTTATCAAGAGAGAAAATATTCTTCAACTATAATGTGTCTATTTTTAATATAGATTGAGATTTAGAATATATATATATTCCATATACCCAATTCAGTGAATCATCTGAGAGGAAAGTTACTAGCATTTTAAGTATAATTGAAACATATCTTTGATTATCTGGGAGGATTGTGCTATTTGTAATATCATCTTCATATCCAAAAGAAATGTTCATTTACTATATTTTATTGTTTTAACATTTACCTAACCCATACTGTTATTTTACTTGGCAGCTTCTATGTTTTTGAAACAAGCCTTTGAAGGAGAATACCCCAAATTATTACGTCTTTATAATGACTTATGGAAGCGTCTTCAACAGTACAGTCAAAGCATCCAAGGAAATTTTAATGCAAGTGGAACTTCAGACCTCTATGTTGACCTACAACACATGGAAGATGATACACAGGATATATTCATACCAAAAAAGCCAGACTATGAGTATGTTTCTTTAATTTGACCTGTTTGTTGGCATGTAAAGGATTTTTCTTCCTTATTTTTATATTAATCAGAAATTGTGCATACACTCAGCCTCAATACATTTGTAATGATGTTATTTATTTATGTACTTTGAATTATAACTGAAGAAATCAACTTCACCCTTAGGTGAGCATTCTGGTTCTTTCTAGGGTCAGTTTAAAAATACAATAATAAATAGGGTAATTAGAAATTAGAAGTGAACATATATGGTCATTGTTTTTTTTTTTGTTTGTTTGTTTTTTGTAGTTGTACGATGAACAGCATGCCATTTTTTTATTTGCGTGTGGAGCTAAGGATCAAACCCAGTGCCTCACACATGCTAGGCACACACTTTGCCAGTGAGCCACAGCACCCCCATTGTTTATTAATTGATATTTTAATATACCTTTAATTTTATCAGATTGCATTAGTATTGATAGGCCACTGGCATAACTGTGACATGAAAGAACATGATATCTTCAAAAACTGCAAGGGCAATAAATCTTGTAGTAGATTCTTTTTTTTAATTTATTTTTTTATTTTCAAATTTATTCTAATTAGTTACACATTACAGTAGAATGCATTTTGACACATTGTACACAAATAGAGCACATCTAACATTTCATTTCTTTGGCTGTCCATGGTGCAGAGTCACACCAGTAGTGTAATCAAACATGTATATATGGTAATAGTGTCTATCTCATTCCACTGCCCTTCCCAGCCCCACTCCGCAAGCCACTTTACACAATTCAAAATTCCTCCATTCTTCCCTGTGTTCGCTCTGCCTTTATGGATCAGCATCCACTTACCAGAAAACACGTTCAGCCTTTGTTTTTTGAAAATTGGCTTATATCACTTGGAATGATATTCTCCAACTCCATCCATTTACCTGCAAATGCCATCATTTAATTCTTCTTTAAGACTGAGTAATATTTCATTGTGTATTGTGTATATGTACTACATTTTTTTAAAAGTATTCATCTGTTGAAGGTCATCTAGGTTGCCTCCATAGTTCGGCTATTGTGAATTGAGCTGCTGTAAACATTGATGTGGCTGTATCACTGTAGTATGCTGATTTTAAGTCCTTTGGGTATAAACCAAGGAGTGGGATAGCTGGGTCAAATGGTGGTTCCATTCCAGGTTCTATGAGGAATTGCCATACTGCTTTCCAAAGTGGTTGCACCAATTTGCAGTTTCACCAACAACATATGAGTGTTTGTTTTCCCCCACATCCTCGCTAACACTTATTATTCTTGAAAACTGCTGTTTTTACTGGAGTGAGATGAAATCTTAGACTACTTTTGATTTGCATTTCGCTAATTGCTAGAGATGTTGAACATTTTTTCCTATGTTTGTTGGTCAATTGTATTTCTTCTTCTGTGAAGTGTTAGTTTAGTTCCTTAGCCCATTTATTGATTGGGTTATTTGGTTTTTTGGTGTTAAGTTTTTTGAGTTCTTCATATATCCTGGAGATTAATGCTCTATCTGATGTATGTGTGGTAAAGATTTTCTCCCCTTCTGGAGCTCTCTCATCACATTACTGATTGTTTCCTTCACTGAGAAAAAGCTTTTTAGTGTGAATGCATCCCATCTATTGATTCTTGATTTTATTTTTTTGCACTTTGGGAGTCTTGTTAAGGAAGGCAGGTCCTAAGTCAACTTGGTGAAGGTTTGGGCCTACTCTTTCTTCTATTAGATGCAGGGTCTCTGTTCTAGTGCCTAGGTCTTTCATCCATTTTGAGTTTTGTGCAGGGTGACAGATAGAGGTTTAATTTCATCTTCTTACATATGAATTTCCAATTTTCCCAGCACCATTGGTTGAAGAGGCTGTCTTTTCTCCATTGTATGTTTTTGGCACCTTTGTCTAGTATGAGACAACAGGATTTATGTAGATTTGTCTCTGCATCTTCTATTCTGAACCATTGGTCTGTGTGCCTGTTTTGGTGCCAATACCAGCCGTTTTGGTGACTGTGGCTCTGTAGTGTACTTTACAGTCTACTACTGTGATGCCTCCTGCTTGACTCTTCTTGCTAAGGAGTGCTTTGGCTATTCTGGGTCTCTTACTTTTCCAAATGAATTTCGTGATTGCTTTTTCTAGTTCTATGAAAAATGTCTTTGGGATTCTAATAGGAATTGCATTGAATCTGTGTAACAGTTTTGGTAGCATGGCCATTTTGACAGTATTGATTCTGCCTATCCAAGAACATGGAAGATCTTTCTGCCTTCTAAGCTCTTCTTCAATTTTTTTCTTTACTGTTCTGTACTTTTTGTTGTAGATATCTTTCACCTCTTTTCTTAGGTTGACTGCCATGTTTTTTTTTTTTGTTTTGTTTTGTTTTGTTTGTTTGCCTGTTTTGGAGGCTATTGTGAATGGGTTAATTTTCCTAATTTCTCTTTCAGAGGATTCATCACTGATATATGGAAATGCATTTGATTTATGGGTGTTGATTTTATATTCTGCTACTTTGCTGAATTCATTTATTAGCTCTAGAAGTTTTCTGATGGAATTTTTTGAATCTTCTAAATAGGGAATCATGTCATTGGCAAAGAGTGATAGTTTGAGTTTTTCTTTTTCTACTTATATCCGTTTAATTTCTTTTGTCTGTGTGATTGCTGTGGCTAGAGTTTCGAGGACTATGTTGTATAGAAGTGTTGAAAGAGGGCATCCCTGTCTTGTTCCAGGTTTTAGAGGGAATGGTTTCAATTTTTCTCCATTTAGAATGATGTTGGCCTTGCGCTTAGCATAGATAGCTTTTACAATGTTGAGGTATGTTCCTACTATCCCTAGTCTTTCCAGTGTTTTGAACATGAAGAGGTGCTGTATTTTGTGAAATGGGGTTTCTGCATCTATTGAGATAATTATATGATTCTGTCTTTAAATCCATTTATGTGATGAATTACATTTATTGATTTCTATATGTTGAACCAACCTTGCATCCCTGGGATGAGCCTCACGTGACGGTTGTGCACTATCTTTTAAATATGATTTTGTATGTGATTTGTCAGAATTTTATTGAGAATTTTTGCATCTATGTTCATCAGGGATATTGGTCTTAAGTTTTCTTTCATTGATGTGTCTTTGTCTGATTTTGATATCAGGGTGATTGTAACCTCATAGAATGAGTTTGGAACAGTTCCCTCCTTTTCTATTTTATTGAATAATTTGAGGAGTATTGGTGTTAATTCTTCCTTGAAGGTCTGTCTTGTAGATCTCGGCTGAGAATCTGTCTGGTACTAGGCTTTTTTGGTTGGTAGTCTTTTGATGGTGTCTTCAGTGTCATTGAAATTGATCTCTTTAAATTGTGTATGTACTCCTGATTCAGTTTGAGTAGATCATATGTCACTAGAAATTTGTTGATATCTTTGAGATTTTATATTTTATTGGAATATAAATTTTCAAAATCATTTCTAATTATCTTCTGAATTTCAGTAATGTCTGTTGTGATATTTCCTTTTTCATCATGAATCTTGATAATGTAACTTTTGTCTCTTTTTTTTCTTTGTTACTAAGGGCCTATCACTTTTATTTATTTTTCCAAAGAATCAACTTTTCATTTTGTCAGTTGTTTCCTTTGTTTTAGTTCCATTGATTTCCGCTGTGATTTTAATTATTTCCTGTCTTCTGCTTTTAGTGTTGATTTGTTCTTTTTTGGGGGGCTTTGACATATATGTTAGGTCACATATTTCTTGAGTTTTTGTTCTTTTAATGTGTGAGCTCAATGCAATGAACTTTCCTCTGAGCACTGCCTTCATAGTGTCCCAGGAATTTTGATATGTTATACATATGTCCTCATTTATATCTAAATATTTTTTTGTTTCCTCCCTGATTCCTTCTGCTGTCCATTCATCATTCAATAGCATGTTATTTGGTCTCCAGGTGTTGGAGTAGCTTCCATTTTTTATTTTATTGTTGATCTCTAGTTTTATTCTGTTATGATCTGATAGAATGCAGGGTAGTATCTCCATTTTTTTGTGTTTGCTTAGAGTTGGTTTTTGGATAAGATGTGTTCTGTTTTAAAGAAGGATCCTTGTGGTGCTGAGAAGAAAGTGTATTCACTCATTGATGGATGAAATATTCTCCATATGTCCATTAAATCCAAGCTGTTGATTGTTTTATTTAGCTCTATAATTTCTTTGTTTAGTTTTTGTTTGGAAGATCTCTCCAGTGGTAAGAGAGGTGTGTCACCCAGTATTATCGTTGTGGTATGTTTGATTCTTGAAATTGAGAAGGGTTTGTTTGATGTGTGTAGATGCTCCATTGTTTGGGGCATATATATTTATGATTGTTATGTCTGTTTATGTATTATTCCCTTAAGCAATATGAAATGTCTTTTATATCCCTTCTGACTAAGTTTGGTTTGACATCCACTTTATCTGATAAGAGGATGGAAACCCCTGCTTGTTCATGTAGTCCATGTGATTGATACACTTTTTTCCCCAACTTTTCACCTTCAGTCTATAGATGTCTTTTCCTAAGAGGTGAGTCTCTTGAATAATGTATACTGTTGGATCTTTTTTTTTAATACAATCTGCCAGTCTCTGTCTCTTGATTGATGAGTTTATGCCATTAACATTCAGGGTAATTGTTGAGATATTGTTGGTATTCCTGGGCATTTTGGTTTATTTTTGGTATTTAACTTGACTTAGTTTCTCTTTTGATTGTCTTTTCCTTTAGTGTAGTTTCTCACTTTGCTCGTTTTCACTCTTTGTTTGTTTGTTTGTTTGTTTGTTTGTTTCTTTCTTTCTTTCTTTCTTTCTATCATTTCCTCCTCATGGAATATTTTGCTGAGAATGTTCTGTAGCGCAGGCTTTCTAGTTGTGAATTCTTTTAACTTCTGTTTGTCATAGAAGGTTTTTATTTCATCTTCGGATCTGAAGTTTAATTTTGCTATATATATGATTCTTGGTTGGCATCCATTTTCTTTCAGAGCTTGGAATTCCAGGACCTCCTAGCTTTGAGGGTCTAGATGGAGAAATCAGCTGAGATTCAAATTGTTTTCCCCCTACATGTAATCTGATATTTATCTCTTGAGACTTTTAAATTCTATCCTTATTCTGTATGCTTGGTGTTTTCTTATAATGTGCTTTTGTGCGGGTCTGCTGTAATTTTGTACATCTGTAGCCCTGTTTGCCTCTTGTGTTTGATTTTCCATTTTATTTTTTGGATTTGGAAAAATTTCTGATAGTTTTATTGAGAAGATTGTGCATTCCTTTGGTTTGTATCTCTGTGCCTTCCTGTATCCCGATAAATCTGAAGTTTGGTCTTTTCATGTTATGCCATAATTCTTGGAAGTTGCGTTCATGGTTTCTTCCCTTTTTCTCTGTGTGGTCAACTTTATTTTCAGGTTCATATATTTTATCTTCATTGCCTGAGATTCTGTCTTTCAAGTGATCTAGTCTGTTGGTGATACTTTCCCTTGAATTTTTAATTTGGTGTGTTGATTCCTTCATTTCGAGGATTTCTGCTTGATTCCTTTTTATAATTTCTGTGTCTTTATTGAAGTGATCTTTCACTTCCTGTATTTGCTCTCTGATGCCGTCCCTTATTTTGAATATCAGTCTAACTATGTATCTTCTAATCTCCTTTTCTGATATTTCTTCTGTGTTGTCTATGGATTCTATTTTTGTTATATCTTGGTTCATTTGAGTCTCTTTGTTCCCTTTTTTCATATTGTTTATGTGTCTTCCCATCTAGTGGTATCCATCTGAGGCTATACAGTTTCTCCCTGAAGGTCCCTGAAGGTTTCTGTTAACTCACCGTTAAGGGGGAGACCAGTATTAACAGCACCCAATGCAAATAATATCCAACCTTAGACCAAATAGGTCTTGTTAAGACATCTGCTGTGTTGTTACTATCAACAAAAATAATGTGTTCAATTATTGTCTACAATATAAGGAGTAAGTTTGCTAAAAGAGTTTTTCATTTCACATGATGGACATTGAGGTAAGTAGGATAGTTTCTTAAGCATTTTCTCGAGAATAACTGAGTATACTCAAAACTATCCCAGAAAATCCCTTTAGTCCTCCACAAAATATAATAGTATTGCTATATTAGGTGCCACAGGGGAAAGGAATAGGTGTTCTCTCTCAATTTGGCCTATCCAGATTTTTCTCCAAAATGGAAACAGTGTATTTAAAAATTTCTACTTGAGCACCAGATTAAGTAATTGGCTTTCATAAGTTTTTTTAAACACTAATAAGCATGATCCTACATATTTATTGTGGCAAAGCTGACTAGAGCAGTAGCAAAATCATGTCATCTCCCTTGTAAGGAAAATGTTGAATAGATTTATAGGTGCTGTTTAAGTTGTATTTGTTTTTCTTTTAA
The DNA here is from genome assembly GCA_020662805.1 of Glaucomys volans. Taxonomy (NCBI): domain Eukaryota; kingdom Metazoa; phylum Chordata; class Mammalia; order Rodentia; family Sciuridae; genus Glaucomys; species Glaucomys volans. The sequence continues at coordinate 62,411 of JAJEJO010005295.1, read as the reverse complement.
TTTTTTACATAAATGCACACAAATTTGTGTTCACTGTAGTTAAGAGTTCTGACTGGCAAAATAAGTGACCAGATAAGGCTGGAATTATAGAACAGAATCAAGCTGTCTCCTCTGTAACTGTTTTCTAATATCCAGGGAATCTAGCTAAGACCTAATTGACGAGAAGACAAGATGATAGAGCCCATATCTGTTGATCTACAAATGTTTAATAATACATTAACAATTTAAGAAGGTTTTTGTAAATTAGAGTGCACAATGCCATTGTATTTCTAAGTTAGTTTTATTTTTAAATCCATCTACGTACACCCTAAAAAACTGGAAATGAACCAAACAAATGGTAACAGTGGTGTATCTCCAAGAGGAAACTTATTTTGTATTTTTTTTTTGCTTTTGTTTAAATGATTGTATGTCACTTTTATTTAAAAACAAAACAAAAGAAAACTTGGTAAATTCAATGGAGGGGAAAAACTACCACCTTGTTTTCACTAATGGGACATTATTATCAATCGTTGGAGACTAAAGACTAAATTCAGCAAAGTGTTTGGTGCACAAATGAGGTAGGATCCACATTCTATGAAATCAAACAATCATGAAGGCAATGAGAAAACAAGCACAATGGATTTTGAGAAGGGAAGCAGTGAAGAAAACATGGATTTGAACTTCTTAGTTGACTCAAAAGAAAGTTCTTTGTTTTTGTTATTTTAATGATTAAAGGGAGGAAAGGGAGGGGATAGAAATGGGAAAGACAATAGAATGAATTGGACAAAACTTTCTTATGTTCATACATGAATACATGACCAACGTAACTTCACCTCATGTACAACCACAAGAATAGAAGTTATACTCCATGTATATATGATATGTCAAATATAATTATGTTGTTTTGTATAATTAAGAAGAACAAATAAAAACCAGTGATAGTGGAAAAATTGAGGGTGTTTGTCGATAGAAGTATCCATTGGAGAGTAAAAAAAGATGGGATATGCAAGACATAAGAAAAAAAGAATGAATGATGGAATAAGGACCTTAAACAATCAGAGTAGGATCAAAGCACAATTAGCCAGGTTAACCTTTTTCATCATTCATTACTCATGCTGAATTTTTAGTAGTGGTAATGGCTATGAAGAACAGAAAATAATGAGATAGAAAGGTTACGAAAAGGACTGTATGAGGAGGTAATGTTTGACCTAGGATCTAGATAATCTGAATGAGTGAATCATGAGAGACTTGGAGTAAGATTTTTGCTGGCAGATCAAACATAGAGGCCTCAAAAAAACTAGGAAGGAGAATTTTGAGGACGAGAAAGCAGCCAGTGCAGCTGGAGCACAGTGAATGAAGAAGAGAGGGATGTAATACTGGGCCAGAGAGGAAGGGAAATATATGATCATGTGGGGCTTTATAGGCCATGGTAATAGAGTTGAGTTTTATTCTAATACAGTTAGAAATCACTGATTTTAAACAAAGGGATGATATAAACTGATAAATGGTTTAAAATTAGCATTCTGGCATCTGCGTGGACATGTAAGGGGGGTTAACACCCAGTCGGAGTAATGGGAAATTGAAACTATTTTGTTTCTCCAGAGAAAAGATGACAATGTCTTAAAATAGGATGAGCAGATAAGATGGTAAGAATTGGTCAGATTGATCCAAGATATGTTTTCAATCAAGATATAGTTTAGAGGACAAACCAGCAGAATTTCCTGATAGGTTAGATTTGAGAGGGATGGAGGAATTGAATATATGACTAGATAAGTTGGTAGAAGACTAGGATTGGAAGACTGGTTTTTCAAAGTGTTGTGTTGAATTTAGGTTTTTGGTTTGCAGCTGCTGAACTAATAATGTAAACAGAGTTACTGAAAAAGTAAGTATGACTTAGGGCTAGAAATATGTACTGTCAAATGACGGGGCACGTTCTAAGAACTGAATTATTAGGTGATTTCATTACTATGTGGACCTTATAGAGTGTACTTACACAAACCTAGGTGGCATGAAAAACATACCACATGGCCTTTTGTTAGTCAAAAGACATCATAAACACAAGATGTGTGTGGCTGCTGCTGATATAGCATGCTGTTTTATAGTAAACTTTGTTTTCTTTTTAAGTAGGAGTATACTCTAAAACATATGTTTATAATATAATAAATACATAATCAGTAATGTAGTCATTTATCATCATCAGTTATACACTATACACAGTTGTATGTGCTGTGCTTTTCTAGGACCAACAATACTGTAATTTACTTATACCAGAATCACTACAGACGAGTGAGTAATGCATTACACTGTGACATCATGACAACTATGGTGTCACTAGGTAATAGGAACTTTTCAACTCCATTTAAATTTTATGTGGCCCCTGTCATATATGTGGTACACTTTTGAGCAAAATGTCCTCCGTGCAGCATGTGGTTATATTGGGGAGTCATAATCATAAGGACTTTTTAACATGATTGGAAGAGATTACATAAGGAAGATGTATACAAAAAGAAAAGAGAATCCTGGCCCAATAAAGGCACTCCAGCACTTATAGATTGGCCACATAAATGGCTCCTACAAAGGAGACTAAGCCAAAAAGAAAAGAAAAAAAAGGATGAGATAGAATGACATCTCAAAGTAGTTTATAACCCCAAGAGGAAAGAATAGTCATGCTACTGAGAAGCTGAAGAATTTTAAGACTCAGAATAGCCCCTTGCCATAGCAAGATGAAGAAGGCCTTTGGAAACCTAGTAGATACAAAAGCATTATTAGATATTTATAATAAGAGAATGGAAGATTGACTTCTAGGATGAGAACATGAAGGGCTCTGCTGAACTGGCCTTCTGTGAAGCTGGAAAAAAGTGTAAGAAAGGAACCTAACCACAATAGCAAATAGCATCTATTAAATGAAAGTCTAAGAAATTTTAAGAAAAGCTACAGTTCATAATATTTGAACCAAAGACTCTCTTCCCTTCCCAATCTAGTGAAATAAAGACTACTATATACTGTAGCCACCAAGAACATTGGGCTCTTTCTCCTCCCAGCTCTCAGCTGCAGGCTTCCTTCATGGGAGGAGCAGGACCTCAGTGTTTCTTCTCATGCCCTCAACCGTCTGTTGCATAGGCTTCCTTCCCAGGCAAGTGTGGTGAAGAAGTGGAACTCCCGTGTGCCCAGCCTCTATTCAAGGAATGGTTCCCTGCCATTGGTGGGCTGAAAATACAGGGACCCCACTGACCTTTGCCTGGAAAGGGAAAGGTGAAATTGGGATTCCCTGTTAGGCAATGCACACTAAGCGGAGCCCCCTTCCACCAGGTGTTTGGTTCCTGGATCAAGGTATCACTCAAAAATAAGCTTCCACTTTGCCTGATCAGCTTCAGAGCCTGGCTTAGAGATTTTGCCCTGGGGGAGAAGCAGGCAGTAAAACAGCTTCTAATCCTTACCCGAAGTAACTGACTATATTTATAATAGAGCCTGGGAAAGTATAAGCCTGAGGGTACTCGCCAAAACTTGGGCAGTTGTAAAAGGCATGGACTTCAGTAAAAGGATTACCTCAAACAGATTTAGATTCTAGCTCTTTCCTACTTCCAAGTGATCTTTGCATCTTCGTCTGTTATAGAAATTTTAAAATTTGCATTTTACCTGTCCATTTTTCCACTAGACTGTACAGCACTCTTAATCTGTTTCTCCCAGCACTTGTCAAAGTGCCTGGTGCATAGTATTCTCAGTAAATGTGTGTTGAGTGAAATACTTATTGAATGAGAAAGTATTAAGAGATAACTATGGAATTATGATGTAGGAGCCAAGAGCATTCTGACCTCTAGCCCTGTCAGTTGACCAGAGGGTGAGAAAAAGAGAAAGCCAGGTTTCATATACATGACGAACAGATCAGATATTGTCAAGGTTAACATTTAAGATGAAGAGGAATTTGTTCTTTAAAAAAAAAAAAGTTTGAAGAACTGGTAGAAGGATTGCAAGTAGGAAATTTGAAAGTATCTTCAGTTTTCAATGAAAATAAAATAGATATTGGATATTGTCAAAGGACAGCTAACATCCAATCATTTGGCTGCTAAATGAGAATGTAGAAATTGTTAGAGACGGGAAATATAAGGAGGAAAGAAATGTTTAGTAAATTAAATTTTATTTTGTGAAGAATATTATAAAACAAATTAGCTTTAAACTCCAATTGAGATTATTTATGTAATCATAGGACTTTCACAAATACTTGTTTGTCATTCTTTTTAGTAACAGAAAAAGGGAAAACTAGGCTGGAGCTGGAGTTCAGTGGCAGAGAGCTTGTCTTGCACATGTGAGGCACTGGATTCGATCCTCAGCACCACATAAAAATAAACGAATAAAATAAAGGCATACTGTCCAAAAAAAAAAAAAAAAGAAAGAGGAGGAGGAGGTGGAGGGAAAACTGATAATAGCCTAGATCTGTACCCTTTCCTCTCAGGGAACTTTATTTAAGATGATGGCAGCTGTGGGTGAAAGGGTTGAGCTAATGGAGCAGGTCTCTGGAGGTTTGCCTCTCTTGTGTATGCTTGCTATTCTGTAAATAGGGCTTGGTAAGTAAAGGCATAGCCTCCATTAGAATTAATAGACTCTTAAACTATTATTATCTTAGTGTCAAGTTATAGACAATAGTAGATCTACATATTATATTACATTTATAGCTAGGACTAATGCATAAATTAAAATGCTTATATGATCCTTAATAAATGTTTAATTATGAAACATGTTTATAAATATATCCATACATTTCATTTATTTATTCATTTATTTATTTGGTACCAGGGATTGAACCCAGCAGTGCTTAACCACTGAGCCACATCCCCAGCCCCCCCCCCCCTTTTTTTTTTTTTTTATTCTGAAACAGGATCTCACTAAGTTGCTTAGAGCCTCAGATTTTTTTTTCATGTTGTTTTTTTTTTGT